>VHZZ01016510.1:3315-21210 GCA_009801015.1 Silene noctiflora
GCCATGACAGTATATTTCTTGTATGTTAAAGAATTTCAGGATATCATTTACTGGCTAGGAGGTTTGTCCACGTTTCATTCCCCACCATCTCCCGGCTCCCTGACGCTAAAGGTGAGAGGGAGAATGAGGAATAAGAGGCGAGAGCTTCCTACTAACCAGGAAGAAGATTGACACAAATGATAAAAAAAAAAAAAAAAAAAAAGTAAAATGGCATCATACCTCAGGCAATTTCAATCTGTAGACATCATGACTAAGCCCATATAAACGTCGTATGTGGATGTCCCACGTTGAATTGGGAGGAGAAAGATTAGCAATTTATAAATCTGTGAGCCATTCGTGTCAATGCCAATTGGTTTCAGAATGTAATCTCTGTTCAGTCTGTTGGTTTCAAATTCCCAATCGGCATCTCATCAAAACCAATCCGGGCACTCACCATATCCCTCCCAACCTTTGCATACGCACCTAAAACCGCATTATACGACACCACATCTCTCACACACAATTCATCAAACACCTGGCATGCACAACCCAATTCACCACATTTCCCATACATATCAATTAACGCATAAAAACCTCAACAAACAAACAAAACCCAGATTTCACAATCCTACAATGCACCTCAACACCATGAGTAACATCACAAAGAGCAGAACAACAATTCAGCAAAAACGGGTAAGTATAATTATCTGGTGTAACGCTACAACAAACCATATGAAGGTATATATGCAAATAATTGATGCATAAAAATGGGGTTTTTGAAAAAAACTTTAATTGAATTACTGAAATGAAATAATGCTGAAGTATGATCATGAGATAATGAAGATAATAAGAATTAAAGTGATGAGAAGAGAGAAAATCATATAGAGGAATGAGAGATGAAACTATGGAGAATGTGTTTTCATGGCGATTATTAAGTTTTCTTAGAATATGAGCATAGATTTCTTTCAGATGAAAAGTCGAGTTGCAGGTTTTCAGTACTCTGTTCAGTTGCTGTCTTGCTGATGTTTCATGTTTGATGTACGAAGTACAAACTACTCTAAGATTCCACGCAAATAGATTCGCGGTATTCATAAAATTTTTATTTTTTATTAGTTAATCATGCTAAATTAACACTTTATCAATTTTTTATATTTTACGTTATTATATTTTAATTTGCGGAAAAAAAAATTGAACTATAAAATTATTCAAGAAAATTGGGTAAAATTGAACTGTAAATAATAATGGTATCTCATTTATTGATCATTTTTCTTGTTATTTTATTTTGTTTTGAGCAAAAAATAAATTAAAACTGAAAATTAATCAAAGAAAATTTAGTAAGGTGCTGAAATGTATTTTTTTATTTAAATAATTTTCTTATACCACAAAGCTAGTCATTTCAATTTATAAATTTTCTCAATATTTTTTGTTATGAAAGTAATCAAACCCATTTATAGTTTTGTTTATACATAGTATGAAATAGTATGAGTTAAGTCAATCTCAAATAATAATATCAATAAAAAAATTTAATAAATTTATAGATTTATAGTATTTGTACTCTAATTAAAATTTTAGAGTTTAGGTGTTTAGTGAAAATTATATAATTTGATGAAAAGATTATTTTAATGAAAAGAATTATATAATGAAATACATTATACATTTATACTTATTAATTTCTTTATTTAGTGAATATAATTAAATTATCAAAAGTTTCCTTATTTAAAAAGATGCTTGACTGATAGATAGGGGATTGCCTGACTGGTTAAAGATATAAACAATCCGATTCATTTGATTCTATACATTTTTTTTTGTAAGTTAGTTTTTGTAAATTATACTCCTTCTAATTCACACCAAACTCCCCATTTGCCTTTTGGAGGTCAAACTTTGAAAATTTTGACCGGGTTAATTAATTCAAAATTATAAATCTTTGAAAAATAAATCTTACATATTTAGTTTTGTTATGAAAATATCTTTCACAAAATTATATTTTTTGTAAAATATTTCTACGTTTAACCAAAGAAAATCACAGTCAAAACGAGTACTATAAGAACACTCAAAAGCAAATAGAGAGTTTGGTGTGGATTGGAAGCAGTATTGTATTTTAATCAAATGCATAGACTAAGCTCAATAGATGAGCTGCGAGTAGACCTGGTAAACATGTCAATTGGGCCGGTTTCGGATCAGTTCTATTGGAATAAGATCAATTTAGGGTTTGCTGGTTTAGGATCGTGCCGAGTTATTTCGGGTTCGGGTCATTTTCGCGTTAACTATTATTAAGTTTTTCATGGATAGTAATCATTTTGCAACAGTAAACATTCGGGTCGGGTTATAATGAGTTGTATTATTTCGGGTTTCGGATCAAGTTTGGCTTGGGTTATTCGGATCGAGTTAATTTTGCCTGTTCTAGCTATGAGCGTGTTTTTGTTGATTTCCGTATTTGGCCAAAGTCGTGACCTTTTGTCCGTTCTCTTACTTAATGGTTTGTATTTGAGATTAAAATTGACAATAACAAAAATAGAAAAAATTACAAGTTTCGTGATAAGGAAGGTAAATATTGGCTTCATAAATTTATACTTTTGATTAGAATATATTTCATATATATTGAAATTCAACGGACATATGTAATATGCCATTTTTTTTGTTCAAATGTGTGCATCATGTTACGAGTAAAAATCGAACCCCAATTTCGTGGTGGAGAAAAAAGAGTTATTACCACTTGAATCAACTCTTGTTCCTCTTTAGTAACTGGCCTGGACAAATCGATACAAGTTTAACAAAGAAAGGAGGAAATCAATAGCTATTGTAATTACCACCTTACCCCTCTCATTGAAGACCGACACTATCCGTCACAAGCTGAAAACGGCAGCACTGTCCGTCACAAGCTGAAAACGGGTAGTGTCTCTCTCACAATATGCAAATGACACTATACATGGGTGCTCCATTTCTCCCCCACTTACCCTTCTATTTGCTTTATTGTGAGAGAGATATTATCCGTGTTCAGCTTATAACGAATAATGTGTATCACAGGCTAACGCTTTGGTATTTTAATAAATCTCTTTAGTTATTGGATAGATTCCCAGCGGGTATAAATTACCTAGTATTGTTTTGGCAATTGAGACGTAGTCCACAAAATTTATCAATCAATGGCCCTACAAAATCATACCATTAGATTTTTTAATTCCTACTAGGAGGAGAATATATCATAATATCATATTAAATCTTTTACTTAGCGATTTATGATACGACCAAATAAATAAGCAACAAATTTTGTATAAAACGAGTTATGTATTTTATCCATAAAACGGATCTGAATACTACTACGTATATGGTAATAATAGGGACTTTAGCATTTCCCAAACAATCTTTCATGCCATTTGGTAATGTATTAGACATGTTTTGGTTTAAGACGGAAATACTTTCGTCTTAAATAAGAAGTTGTGGTAAAAAAAAATAGTTAGCTTTTCATGTTAAGTTAATGTTAATAACCTCATTATTATTATTATTATTATTATTATTATTATTATTATTAAATATATGATGAGAAGAAGCATGTTTGAAAATGTCTATTGTGATTGGTTCATTGCGGAGTTGTATAATTATACGACCATTTTTTAAACAAGAGTTGAGGATGTCACATTGACAAATTATCACGTTACTCACGTAGTTTTTGCTTCCAGATATATCACACGTCGATGTAGCTGTCCCAAATTTGAATAAGAAGAGGAGAAAGCAGGAAACAGTATCTTGCCAGTCATCTGTCATCAGATAAACGGAATCCATGGAGTCTCAGTCAGCAGGCACGAGTACAATTCCAGCAGAGACTTTTAACATTGAACAAAATGGCGCCATGAAAGACGACGAACATCTTGCTGAAGTTCCGGTTTCAGCTCACTCAGTTGGCCATGGTAATTTGTTTCCATGCCATATCTTCTTAATTAGTTGTTAAATTACAAACACTAACAAGAGACGATTATTCCTATACATATCAATGCAGATTCATGGCAGCAGGTCGGTTTAATGGTCGCGACATGCTATAACTGTGGGTGGATATTAAGCTTTTCAAACTTGATGTTTGTGCCCCTAGGTTGGGGTTGGGGTATCCCCGGCTTGTTTCTTATTGGCCTCTTTACGTGGTATACAAGCTGGCTATTGGCAGGGTTTCATTTCATCCACGGCCAAAGGTTTATCAGATTTAAAGACATGATCCGTCATCTCTTTGGTAAGAGTCCGCTCTTTCAGAATAATCATTATCTACAGATATATAGACTTGATAAACGGTTCAAGAAGTTATTTAGGCTAGGTCATTTATTTGAATTAGGTCGGTTTTGTTAGCTAGGTCTACGGGTCTATATTGAGCTATAACAAAAGAATACCTGACTGCATGAACCTTTTGTCTTTACAGGCAAGGAAATGTATTATGTAACATGGATTTCCCAATCGGCCATCCTTATACTCGGAAATATGGGTTTCATCCTTCTCGGAGGCAGAGGACTGAAGGTATATACTAATATTAACCTGAATGGAGAAAATAAGCAAATGAGATTCTAATGCAAATATTTAAATTCGTGACGCTTTTGCAACAGGAGATAAACTTAATGTTCAGTGACTCGGCCATGAGGCTACAGTATTTCATCATCATCACAGGAGTTACATATTTCATATTTTCGTCCGTCGTCCCAAATATGTCGGCGATCAGAGTATGGTTAGGAGCCTCGGCGATTCTCACCTTTGGCTATATCGGCGTTCTTCTTGTGATAGTGGTTAAAGATGGTAGGTACCTGTTAAGCCTCGGTTTTTCGCTACGTTGAGGACTGGATTTACAGGTCAGATTGCATATACTCATGTAACAGGTTATACTAGATGTAAAGGAATGAAGCCTCACTGCTTAGACTAAGTTTATCCACAAACTCATCTTCAGACTTCAGACTCTGCCACCTCAGCTTTCCACTAACTTTTCATTCTTCAGCCTGAGACTCAGACTCTCTCAGACTTATATAAAAAAGACACTTTATCCCTCGTACTCATTTCAGACTTTGCCACATTAACTTTCCACTCAACTTATTTTACTTTTATATTTCATTACTACTTTCAGATAAAATAAGACGGACAAAATGTTGTCATTTTAGGATAAAATATTACTACTTTCAGATAAAATAAGACGGACAAAATGTTTAAAAAAATAAGACGGACAAAATGTTGTCATTTTAGGATAAAATATTACTACTTTCAGATAAAATAAGACGGACAAAATGTTTAAAAAAATAAGACGGACAAAATGTTGTCATTTTAGGATAAAATATTACTACTTTCAGATAAAATGGTTACATTCTTTTAAAAAAATGTTGACATTTGACYCGTCTTAAAGATCCACTGAACAATTTATTTAAAGACGGAACAATTTATTTTAATAAAATAATACCCGCTTTACTATTTTCGAGTCTGAAGCAGAGTCTTGGAAATCAAAGACCGAAGCTCAGACTCTCAGCTCATACTCACTACATTATCCTGTTTGAACCTCAAAAAGCTACGAGTATGAGCCTCAGACTCTCCCTTCATACTCCCTTCAGACTACCGTTAAACTTAGTCTTAAGCCTTGAGACGAGTATTAGAAAATTTTATGGGATTTTCTATCTGGTACCCTCGTATTCTTTCAATTCGTGATAATAGTTTGACAAATTATTACTAAAAAATCAATAAGAATTGCATAAACTAAACATTAGAAAAAGGCGAGTTAGAGCATTTTCGGTCTTTCATGAAATTTCAAATAAATTTAATTGTATCAGCCATGTTTAAAAAAATTGAGAAGCACCACGTAAAATTTAGAAAGACATGAGGAAACCGCATACAAAAACCCAAACACAGTATTAATTAAAAACCAAGTCAATAATCAACTGAGTACATGTGAATCAACTCAGTCAAAATTAGTCCCTATTTTAAAGGCAGGCTTGAGATCCTCATTTTCTTACTTGAAGCTGAGCTTGGTAAACCCTAATCATCCAAGATCAAATGACCCGTCAACAGAAGAGAAAAGTCCTACTCTCTCCGTTCCGGTCAATAATTTACATTTGCTTTATTTTTCTCTCACAAACTAAAGTAAATGTAAACTATTAACTAGGACAAAAGGAATATATTCCAGGAACCACCTCTTACATACATGAAAATTAAAGAACCATTTTCTAAGACAAAGAGGGCTTATTTCGTTTATCCCATATTCCCAGCGTCATACATGATAACGAATCGAGATGAGCACAGCTTGACCTAACTCGGTTTGTGCTTGTGAAACAAAACTCGAACTTGAGTAGATCTCGAGCGCACACAAGCTTGAAAAAATTGAGTTTGTTACCATGATCGCGACTTTTAACCTTAGCTCGAGCTCAACTCGAGCCTATATGTAATTCTTAAATTATCAATTTTTTTTTCGTTCAATAACTTCAATAGTAAGATTTGAAAGTTATATATACACTATTGGGTAAATCAATTATAACATTTGATACGGCTATAATCATGATAAATATTTTTATAAAATAAGAGCAAAACATTATTTTATCACACAAGTTCGAGACGCTCGCGAGCTTTTCGAGTTGATTTCGCTCGGCTTGACTCGTTAAGCAATAGAGTCGAGCCCAAGCTTGATGTGGGTAAGTCGTTATCCTCGAATCAAACAAAAGAACCTAACAACCTAACATGTAGTAGAGGAATAATAAGGTGTCGAATTCATAGGGATGATGAGCTAGGATTATAAGACTGTACTTCGTTAAAGTCTAGTCGATTTAAATTGGGTTTGGTTGAGATTGAGTGGTTTCTAAATTAATATTCTCTCCAATACAATCTAAATTATCCATTTACGTTTGTTATAAAAAAGAGGTTTCGGAAAATTATAATTTCGACAAAAAACCATAATATATAAATGAAGAAAAACGTGGTCAAAGTGACGTCTTGTAGACTCTGAAAAGTCAAATGGATAGTTTGGATTGAATTGGAGGGAGTATAACTTAACCAATACAAATAGAATTGATTAAGGGATCAAAGTAAGAAGGAAGTCCAAGGTCTTTCTGGTTCACTTAAATGATTGAGGATCGAATTAAACATGTAATGATTGAGGATCGAATTAAACATGTGTCGGGGCCAAGACTAAAAGATTACCTAGGCAATGTCACGTCCTCTCAGTCCTATGACCGCCTTAGGGTAACACTTAGCGGACTCTCGCATCTTATTAGTTTTTCCAACCAAGTTATTTTCGTTTAGGGCTTTCGGTCTTATAATTGTCAGTATAAAAGATGAGTTGAAATAAGGTCACAATCAAACAATTCAACAAACATGTACTGTGTAATAAACTTGGAAATAAACCATTAATCAATGACCTAACATGAAAACATTTCAAAGAAGTTACAAGAACAACAAACAAGATCCACGATTGATTTTTGATGAATTTGTCATTGTTTTGATTATTTAAGGTTTAGTTACTTATTCAATGCTTATTAATGACTATTTAAGATGATCTTAAACTTATTTATACCAAGATACAGTGAATAGTTTTATTCATATGTAACTTCATTTTATAAGCATTTTGGAAGCGGTTGCAATTTGGCATCAAATTAAATAAACTCAATCGTCTTCCCCATTCAATTCACGATTATGCATTACGGAATTGTACCAAGAGTACATATGAGTTTGGGCCGGGAGCGGTTACTCATGATAACTCTCCAGGATGTGTACATTGCCCACAGATCAACACGGGTCCTTTCTAGCGCATTTTGTCTCACTCATGCGCATCTCGGGAACCTTCCCAGAGATCACCCATCCTAAGACTACTCCAGTTAAGCACGCTTAACTTTGGAGTTCTTTTGCATGGATGACTAGAGAAGAAGTGCACTTTGTTGATATGATTAGTACTTTCAATCACTTTAATCACTAGTCATTTAAGCTTTTATCACTAGACCTCTTCAATTACATGGGGTGTTACAATCACCCCCACTTGAAGAACGCAGCGTCCTCGTTGCGCCTGAGAGCATAACCGCTACCCCAGAATCCTCCCCCGCTAGGTGAGTGATCACAATGGAGCGTATAACAACTGCCTCCGGGAGCATATAACCACTGTCTCCCATCACCATACGATCGCTTAAAAGGCAACTTTCATGCTATTAAATTTCATTAGTAGTGTATAACTGATTGGCAGCATTGTTATTGAAACAAACTGGTAACAACATTGGACGACAGAATTGCAGGTGAATCACAACTACATTCTATTTGATAAGATCTCGTTCAATCTTCTTCATTTTTGAGATTATGTATCAAGGCTTAATCATATAATGCTATGTACTGTGATGATCTTATTGATGTAATTTAGGTTGAGAATTGATAGTTTAGTTTGGTGCTTGTAGATAGATCAGTTAAGTTTAATTAGAATTCTATTTTATAGAATAAATATAAAATTACATTATTACCCTTTAGACTATGGCGAAAATCCAAAAAATATTCTTTTAATTTTTAATTTTAATTTCTTTAATTATGGTGACACTGACATTTAGTACCACCGGGTGACGCCCTATCACCGTCCAAAATTAAAATGTTGAATATAAATTAAGGAAACAAAATTAATTAAGCTAATACAATACAATATTCAAAAGAGTGAAAGAAAGACAAAAAGAAAAAGAAGGAAGAGGAGTCCAACTTCTGCTCCCATGAACTGCGTATTTTCTGTTTCTGGTCTACTACATGCCTCCCCTTTCTATTTTCTAATTCCCGCTTTTATAAGCCAATCAAACACAAAACACAACCAAACCGGTAAACCGTGATGATGGATGGTGGCTAGCATGGTTCTGGACTCGGGTTCATGGCCTTGTGCGAGGTGGTGTCTTGGTGCTCGAATTCTGGGCTAGAGCGAAGGTGAAGGAAGACGGAGGAGCTGGCTGCTGGCTCCTTCATGATTCAATTTCGGCACCGAGCTAAGGTGTAGAGGCGCATCTCGGCATCTGGTGGCTGCTCTGGTTTGTAGGTGCAGCTGGTGGTGACGTCTGCTCGCTGTGTTGGGCGAATGTGAAGACGCTCCAGGTGGTCGAGTATATGAGCACAGCGGCACTGTATCGGATTTGCAGTTGGTCCAATGGTGAGGGAGCTGGCTTCGTGGTGGTCTAAAATCGGACGCAGGTGTGCGTTGGGCTGTCTGATACTGTTGTCGCGTGAGAAGTGGTTGCACGTTCAGCAGGGGAGATTCAGGTGTGCGTTGGGCTGATCTGTTGTCGAACTGTTGTCGCGTGAGCAGTGGTTGCGTGTTCAGCAGGGGATTCAGGTGGTGCTGAGTTGGTGTGGTAGATTCGGGCAGCCCGGTGGCAGAGGAGGACGAGATTGGTGCGCGAGCGGTGCAGCGAAGTGGTGAGTCGAGTGGTGTAGTGGGTATTTGAAGTGGTGACTCAGAATTTGCACAACTTGAGTCTCATTTCTCCTCTTAAGGAACATTTACTTCCCTCGAGGGTGGCATGGTGTGGATTTGGTCATGCAACAACTAGTTTACACAAACAAATGCAATTAGTGAATTAGATAGCCCCCTAAAAGAGCAATGATCATTCCTGTCCTGCATAGAAAATCCCAAAACAGTAGCTTATGTCAATCTTTCTGGACAACGATGATGCAATTATTATAACAGGTCAACATAATTCAAGCTTGATGTGAATTAAATGATACAAAGAGGCAAGACGACAAGACTGTAGCAATTGTTCGGTCCTTGGCATTTGTCTGGATCTGGAACTTATAAATTTATTCCTCACTGTAGGTAAATCTAACAGCCATAGGAACTATGAAGTTAAGGGAAACATGACGGACAAGGTACTAAATGCCTTCGGTGCAATATCAGCCATCCTCGTATGCAACGCTCCAATCATACTACCAGAGATACAGGTTAGAACTTTTCATGATCATTGAGGACTGAGGAGGGTAAAAATATGCAAAATATGTCGTGTTGGGAAAAACCGTAGTTACATGGAAGGAACATACTCCGGAGCTCATATGAGCATATGCTTTTTTTGTATCTGCAGGCTACTCTCCGCAAGCCAGCGGTCAAGAACATGAGAAGAGTCCTTATTGTACAATATACAGCAGGCTTAATGGTATATTATGGTGTTAGCATCCTTGGCTATTGGGCTTATGGCTCAGCGGTGTCAGACTACCTCCCAACGGTGTTAAGTGGACCAAAATGGGCTAAGGTCCTAATCAACCTGATAGTCTTTCTGCAGAATATCATCTCCCAACATGTATGGCTCATTTCCCAATTTTACTTTGCTCCCCCTAAAACCTATTGTAGTCCTTAACTTCCGATACATTTTGCAAACTGCATCCTCAATTCATCATGCCATAAAAGATAAGAACTGTTTAAATAGTTGAAGTTCAATTCAGCTTAAGTAAATGCCTTTCAATTTTGCAAACATAAAAACATCACATGAAAATATTCAGTAAGGTACCTTAAGCATCTCAAAGCATACATCTGATTCAACTTCATGCCGGTATTGCACCCTTTTCTGCATTATGATGAAGAGTTCTTATTAGACTTGCCAACCTGTCCTCCAAACAACCAATTTTTTGAGCGACGAATTCTTAAATTTTGATCAATGACCCAATATGATAAGAACATGAAAATTAAGAGGGTAGGTGCTGAAAATGATGACAACCCATTCTATCCAAAAATCAAATTAAGATCTGCAGCTTAGGTATTTCACAATATATATTTCATATAGACACGTGTCCAAGTGGGGACTCGGATATTTTATGAAAATATGGACTAGAATAAACTGTCCATGTGATCATGTGTCATAACCAATTAACCATGTCCGAATTTCGAGTGTTCGACATGAGTACTTGATATGATATGACCAGTTAAATTAATATAGGTAATGATAATGTAAACAACTCTGTTCATTAAAAACGGTAAGAAAAGAGTGTGACATTGTTTTGTTGACCCGTATTATGACACTAATTCGATTGAACCCGCTTTAGCCCAATACAATCTGAACCGTCCGTCCCATGTGATTAACTAGTTACTAGCAGTACATGTGGTGTTGTAAAGTGTTTTAAAGCGAGGGACTAAGGTTGAAACTTGAAAGTCACGGTATTCTGCTAAACCATACTTGAGCCCATCTAATGGCCTCCCCTGACCTACAGGCAAGTAAAGATCATTTTATTATTACGATGAATATGTCCATGTACTCAGCCTACAGCTTCGAAATCATTATCCAATATGAAAAATATACGCTCTCTTTCTTTCTATCTAAAAGCCTGTGTATGATCTCAGGTCTTTCTCCAACCAGTTCACGAGGCTCTAGACACCAAATTTCTGAAACATGATGAAGGTATATACTCCAAGGGAAATCTTAAACGGAGGCTCTTATTACGACTACTCCTTTTTACAGGATGTACATTAGTGGCGGCAGCCTTACCTTTTATAGGATATTTCATCAACCTCTTGGGATCATTCACTCTCGTTTGGTTGACTTTCATTCTTCCAAGCATGATCTTCATCAAGGTAACTCTTCATTATGCTTAACCAATTGCATACACCTAGAAGCATGAAATTCAGTGCTGAGTTTGAACTGTGAATGCCATATGCAACAATGCAGGTTAAAGGGAAGACAGCTCGAGTTGAGCAAAAAGCATGGCATTGGACTATCATTTGTGTTTCTTCTCTCCTTGCAGTGGCAACCACAGTGTCTGCATTCAGATTAATAGTTCTTAGTATAAAGAACTATAATTTTTTTGCGAATCAGTGAAATATACACTCCCCCATCCATATTTGATCTTCCCATTTGACTTTATGTGGTCTCCAAGACGCTACTTTGACCGCTTTTTTCGATATGTATTTATAATTGATTTTGTTGAAAAATATATTTTGTGAAATATTGTTTGACGACAAATCTAAATATTTAAGTTTTATGTCTAACTATTTTTTACTTTTCAACCTATTCATGGTTAAAGTTTGATACCGTTGACCCTAAAAAGTCCTTAAATGTGTATAGGAGAAGTTATGCTTTTTTATACAATGAAGAAGTATTCTACGTAGCTTTTGAAGCCTCCTA
This sequence comes from Silene noctiflora, assembly GCA_009801015.1. Taxonomy (NCBI): domain Eukaryota; kingdom Viridiplantae; phylum Streptophyta; class Magnoliopsida; order Caryophyllales; family Caryophyllaceae; genus Silene; species Silene noctiflora. Next base: position 15,354 of record VHZZ01016510.1, read on the forward strand.
CGAAAGAATGCTTCACCTGGATTCCAGGATCTCTCTACGTAAATTTTGTTATGCAGGACTATCTGCATACATGAGTTATGATAAATTTCAAGACTAGGAAGCCATAATAGTATATTTCTTGCATATTAAAGAATCTCATACTTGCTAGGAGGTTAGTCGTCCACTTTTCATTCCCCACCACCTTCCTGATAACAAAATGTGAGAGGTCAGAGGTTTTCGTCATGTTTAAGGTTGTCCGGAAAATGTTAAAGTGAACGAGTCCCACACAACTATGTTACACTATAGGACACATCAACTTGAGCTCAATTTTGTTCAATGCACAATTAACCGGCTCCCAGGAAGAAGATTGACACAAAAGAGGAGAAAAATGAAAATGGAGTAAAAGGGAATCATATACCTTTAGGCAACTCAGAAGCTCTCTCGATTAAATTCCAGATTCCAGATCCTAGTTTATAATGCGTGTAGATATGATACACCAAGGAATAAGATACTTCTCGGAAATGACAAAATCTTATAATGCGAGCATGGTTACACTAAGGAATAAGATACTTATTCTGGAAATCTCGAAACCAAATTATACAAGGTAACCCCAGACAATTTCAATCTCTACACACCATGGCTAAACCCATATAGATGTCGCATGTGAATGTCCCACATTGATTTGGATGAGAAAGTTTATCACTTTATAAATCAGTGAGTCACTCGAACCAATGCCAATTGGGTTAAGAATGTATTATCTTTTGGAATATGTTTCTCACTCCCTCTTCTACTTTTGAATGTGGCTCACACCAGTTTTCATGGTTTTAACACCGTTTCTCTCCGAAAAGATAAATGCCTATATCCTTAAGTTACGGTTAGATATCCACATTTTCAGTGTGCAATGTTAGATACTGGTTTATTTGAATTGGTCTTTGCTGTCTTTTAAAGGTTTGTTAACCAAGTCCTAGTTTTCAGGTGTAGTACTATTCCTTAGGAAGTAGTGGTTAGTCTCCTAGTCAATTTCCTATTTTCATGTTTGTAGCTGTTAGACGTTTTGTGTAAGGCTATTTATTTAGCTATCTTCTGATGAATAAGATAATTCCTTCCAGCATATTTTTTACTATTATCAAAGTCTTTGGAAATCCAACATTTGGTATCCGAGCAAGGTTAAGAGTGTGAGTGATAAGAGTAAAAAAAAAAATGTCAACCTCTGAAAAGTTTGTGCAACCATCAATTCCAAAGTTCGACGGTCATTATGATTTTTGGTCAATGACGATGGAAAACTTTTTAAGGAGCAAGGAGATATGGAGCCTGGTGGAGGAAGGAATTCCTGCAGCGGCAATTGGGACATCACCAGCGAGTAAGGCGCAACGAAAGTTGGTGGAAGAGGCAAAGCTCAAGGATCTAAAGGTAAAAATTTTTCTGTTTCAATCAATTGATAGAGAAATTTTGGAAACGATTCTTGACAAAACGACATCTAAAGCAATATGGGAATCAATGAAACAAAAGTATCAAGGGTTCACAAAGGTGAAAAGGGCACAACTCCAAGCATTGAGAAGGGAGTTTGAGTTGCTTGCCATGAAGGAAAGAGAAAAGGTAGACACCTTTTTAGGGAGAACCCTAACTGTGGTAAACAAAATGAAGTCAAATGGTGAGAAAATGGAACAGAGTACTGTGGTTAGTAAAGTGCTTAGATCATTAACACAAAAGTTTAATTATGTTGTGTGTTCGATAGARGAGTCAAATGATCTAGATACTTTAAGCATTGATGAATTACGTGAGATCCTCCTTGTGCATGAACAAAGGATGCAGGGCTGCCAAGAGGAGGAACATGTGTTGAAGGTTGTTCAGGAAGATAGACCAGGAAGAGGAAGAGGACGAGGCATGTTCAGAGGCGGACGTGGCAGAGGCAGAGGGAGACAACCCGTGAATAAATCACTCATTGAATGCTATAACTGCCACAACTGGGACATTTTCAGTATGAATGTCCCAACTGGGAGAAGAAAGCTAACTATGTTGAAGAAGAGGAAGAGCTCTTATTGATGTCATATGAAGAGCTCCATCAAACAAAGAGCGAAGAAGTCTGGTTTCTGGATTTGACGGGGAATAAAAAATGGTTCTCCAATTTAGAAAAATTCACTCGAACAGTGAAACTTGGGAATGATACAAGGATGGCAGTGGTGGCAAAAGGAAGCATAAGAGTGAAAATAAATGGCATAATCCAGGTAATATCCGATGTCTACTATATTCCCGAGCTTAAAAATAATTTGTTAAGCTTGGGACAACTTCAAGAAAAGGGATTAGCCATTTTAATTGAGAAAGGAAATTGTAAAGTGTTTCATCCCAGTAGGAGATTGATTATGCAAACTGATATGAGTTCAAATAGAATGTTCAGTGTGTTAGCATCAATGCCACAAGAAAAATCTATGTGTCTACAAGCTGAAGATGTGTCGGAAAAAGAATCTCATATGTGGCATTGTCGATTCGGGCATTTGAATCACAAGGGGCTTAGAACGTTGTCTTATAAGACGATGGTGATTGGATTACCACTTCTGAAATCTCCGAAGGAAATATGCACTACTTGCTTAACTGGAAAACAACATAGAGAGCCCATACCAAAGAAGAGCCTATGGAGAGCATCAAAACCACTTCAGCTAGTGCATTCTGACATATGCGGCCCTATCAAACCCGTTTCACATAGTGACAAGAGGTATATCTTAAGTTTTATTGATGATTATACTCGGAAAACTTGGATTTATTTCTTACACGAAAAGTCAGAAACATTTACTACCTTCAAAAATTATAAAGCTATTGTTGAAAAGGAGGTTGGTAAATTTATAACTTGTTTGAGGACTGACAGAGGTGGTGAATTCACCTCAAACGAGTTTGGGGAATTTTGTACATCCCAAGGTATCAGCAGGCAATTGACAGCAGCATTTACACCCCAACAAAACGGGGTCGCTGAAAGAAAGAACCGAACGATTATGAATGCTGTCCGTTCTATGTTAATTGAGAAAAAGGCCCCGAAAGCTTTCTGGTCTGAGCCTGCAAGATGGTGTGTGCATGTTTTGAATCGGTGTCCAACAATAGCTGTTGTGGATAAAACTCCAGAAGAGGCGTGGAGTGGTGAGAAACCAGTAGTAGAATATTTCCGAATTTTCGGGTGTGTGGCTCATGTTCATATACCAGATCAAAAGAGGAGCAAACTGGATGATAAAAGCAAAAGGTGTGTTTTTTTAGGGGTCAGTGATGAATCCAAGGCTTGGAGATTGTATGATACGATCTCAAAAAAAATTATTATTAGTAAGGATGTTATCTTTGAAGAACGAAAAAGTTGGGATTGGGGAAGATCTGAAGATGAAATCAGGCAAGACATTTTGGAATGGGAAGATGAAGATGAAGAAGTGAATCAAGAAGGAATTAATGAAATTAGTTCAAACAGTTCAAGCAATAGTGGTTCGAGAGATTCCAACAACCCAAATAATCCAGAAACTCCGATTTTGTCAGCAAATGAAACTCGGATTTCGTCCGCAAATGATCAGTCAAATTCGGATGATAGGGATTTGGCTCAAGGGAGGGCTACTCGCGAACGAAGGACACCGGTTTGGATGGAAGATTATGTATCAGGGGAAGAAATTTTTGAAGAGGACAGCCTGAATGTAATGATGGTCACCGAGCATGACCCTATTCTATTTGAGGAAGCAGTGAAAAGCAAAAAATGGAGGGATGCAATGTCATCAGAAATTGAAGCTATTGAGAGAAACCAAACATGGGAACTTATTACTCCACCAGAAGGAATTAAACCTATTGGAGTTAAGTGGGTGTTCAAGACAAAGCTTAATGAAAATGGAGATGTGGAAAAATTCAAAGCAAGGTTGGTAGCGAAAGGGTACGCACAAGAACATGGAGTTGATTACACCGAAGTGTTTGCCCCGGTAGCTCGACTTGACACCATTCGGGTAATTCTGGCAGTTTCTGCTCATTTCAGTTGGGAGGTTTTTCAGCTTGACGTAAAAAGTGTTTTTCTTCACGGAGAGCTCAAGGAAGACGTGTTTGTGCAACAACCCCAGGGATTTGTGAAACAAGGAGAAGAAGAGAAAGTTTATAAGTTAAGAAAGGCGTTGTATGGTTTAAAACAGGCGCCGCGAGCTTGGTACAACAAAATTGAAGCTTACTTTCTTCGGAAAAAATTTGAGAGATGTCCTAGCGAGCACACACTGTTCACAAAATCAAACGGAGGTAAATTATTAATTGTAAGTCTTTATGTAGACGACTTAATATTTACCGGAAATGATAGAAACATGTGTGATGAGTTTAAAGGATCAATGATGGCGGAGTTTGATATGTCCGACTTGGGAAAAATGAAATATTTCCTCGGAGTAGAAGTGAAACAATATCCAAGTGGAATTTTCATTTGCCAAAGAAGATATGCCAGAGAAGTATTAGCAAGATTTGGGATGGAAAACAGTAATGCAGTAAATAATCCTATTGTTCCTGGTACAAAGCTGTGCAAAGACGAGGGTGGTGTTAAAGTTGATGAAACTCAGTTCAAGCAAATGGTTGGAAGTCTTATGTATCTAACTGTAACCAGACCCGACTTAACGTTTGTTGTTAGCCTAATAAGCAGGTTCGTGGCTAATCCTACTATGTTACATTGACTCGCAGCAAAGAGAATTTTAAGGTACTTGAAAGGTACGACTAGCCTCGGAATTTTCTATAGAAAAGGAGCAAGTAATTTGAAGCTCGTGGGATTCACTGATAGCGATTATGCTGGCGACTTAGATGATAGAAGAAGTACTTCCGGGTTTACATTTATGTTGGGATCCGGACCTGTTTCATGGGCTTCAAAGAAACAACCCGTAGTCGCACTTTCTACCACGGAAGCAGAGTATATAGCAGCAGCACTATGTGTGTGTCAATGTATTTGGCTGAGAAGGGTGCTGAAAAGAGTTGGGATTGAAGAGGTTAGGGAGACTACGATCATGTGCGATAATAGCTCTACTATACAACTATCCAAGAATCCAGTGTTTCATGGTAAGAGCAAGCATATTGATGTGAAATTCCATTTTCTTCGAGATTTGGTGAATGACGGAGTTGTTAAGTTAAGCTACTGCACTTCCGAAAATCAAATTGCAGACATAATGACGAAACCATTGAAGTTGGAGCAGTTTGAAAAGCTTCGGAACATGCTTGGAGTGACTGATATTGCTAATATAAGCTAAACTCATACATAGTATGAATTAGTTTAAGGGAGGGAATGTTAGATACTGGTTTATTTGAATTGGTCTTTGCTGTCTTTTAAAGGTTTGTTAACCAAGTCCTAGTTTTCAGGTGTAGTACTATTCTTTAGGAAGTAGTGGTTAGTCTCCTAGTCAATTTCCTATTTTCATGTTTGTAGCTGTTAGACGTTTTGTGTAAGGCTATTTATTTAGCTATCTTCTGATGAATAAGATAATTCCTTCCAGCATATTTTTTACTATTATCAAAGTCTTTGGAAATCCAACAACTGAGTCATCCATGAAAAGGGAATGGTGTATTTGATATGATGCGAGGATTTTACTTTGACGACGATTTTAGTTGGTTATACAATCCTCGCCAAATGCATCATTCCCTTTTTAGTATAACCAACTAAAATCGTCGTCCAAGTAACAACATTCCTTTCAGGCATCATATCAAATACACCTCGAGCCGAATCCAAATCACCACTATTAACATAACCCACCACCATCGCATTCCAAGAAATCAAATTTCTAGCCGGCATCTCATCAAAAACAATCCGGGCATTCACCACATCCCTCCCAACCTTCGCATACGCACCTAAAACCGCATTATACGACACAACATCTCTTACACACATTTCATCAAACACTTGGCCTGA
>VHZZ01016521.1:4693-20663 GCA_009801015.1 Silene noctiflora
TTTACATCATTAAAAAAATAATAATGGGTTGGCAAATGTATTAAATGGAGATAAATGATTGGGTTATTGACCTAGGTCGTGACTTTCTACTTGGGGGGATTTAAGTGGGTCAAGGTCAATAAGGGGAGATTAAGGCCTAATATGCAATTGACCCGATTAACTTGACTTGTTGCTTGGGGATGGTCTTACACCAAAACATGAGTAATTCTAATTATAGCTTTTAATAAAAGCGAAGATGACATGTGTAGTACTGTACCCGGCACTGCTGAGGAATGAACATTCAGCACAAACAAGCACCAGTACAAGTTTCTTCCACATTGTTATTCTGAATTTTGTAGACAATGTGGACTCCAAAATACATAACGTTAATACTCCTACTTCCTTTCATTCAACTAGATATCTACACTATATATTTTTTTGTAACCAACTACTTCGTATATAATACAATCAAAGTTGGATCGTCCCAAAATACTTGCACCGTTAGATTCCCCTAACTTTTGCTACCTAGTACTTCATATTATGATAGTCGGGGATCATAGCACATACGAGTACTATAATCAAAAATGACGAGAATAAGCCCCAAGTTAAAATTCCCCCACGTGACCCGATATTGTATTGTGTGTTTTTACTTCAAACGTTTCACTCAAGATGAGGTGAGTTGATCGATTTTGGACTGCAAAGGCGAAAAAAAAATATACTCTCTTTATCTGAGTTATTTATTTATTTATTTTTTTATATCATTTGTCCTTGTTTTTAATTTGTTTTTTTCCTATAAAGATAGTTACAAAGGTGAATAATATGTAGATGGAATTTGAACCAATGTCATAACATAAGTACTATTGCTCATAAGTCATAACTTTATGAGGGACATTTAAACTTGACAAAACTTAGCTGATCCGGATGACCCGCCCCGAATAATTCGACCTGAATTAAGACCCAATTCTTATCCGATGCCCGAATTGAGTCAACCCTATTCAACCCGACATAAATGTTTATTATCGCATACTGGCTGTTATCACCAAATAAATTGGAAACAAACTACGTGGAAATGACTCTCAAACTGACTCGGCCTGAATTCTGACAAACTCGAACAACTCGGATTCGAATTGACACGACCCAATCCAACCTGATTGACTTGTTTGTCAGGTCTAGCAGTGACGTCTGCTCTTATTCTTCATTCTTAAGGACATGCCACATTGCCACTTGTCTGGTTCGTACCCAAATCCGAGTCTACAGTCTACATAAAACCATCTAATTCGACAAGTACTTTAATCCCAATCCCACAGTACAAACTTTCATAAATCTGGGACAAAATTTGTGATTACATAAAGAGAATCCCACAAACATTTACAAAGTACAGTTCTATAATACAATCATTCATAATCATAGCTCATATAAACTGTCATGTACAAAACACAAAGAAAACAGTTGAAATATTAGGTGGGTCGTTGTTAAAAAGACTGCATTCCCTGACAACTTCTCCAAACTAGCTCCTTTACTTCCATTTTCCTCCATTTATTTTTATTCTTCCCCTCAATTCAATTTTTCCCTCAATAATTTCTAATCAACAGCACCGACAATTTTACAAATTAATCAATTCTGAAACTTCCAATCTTTTTTTTTTCTGAAGGATTCAAACTTCGTTACTTTGATTTTTAAAATGGTTTTTTTGAGTTTCTTGGATCTTTAATTGAAGTGGGTTTTGTTTATAATCACCTAATTTTGATTGGGAAATTCAATTTAAAAGAAGTACAATTGAAGAACCGAGAGCAGTAATTGGGTGAAAAATTATGTCTTGGAAGAGTAGAGGAAATGATTCGTCTCACAAAAATGTGTTGTTTTCTCGTAAATTGACGTTTTTTCTTTGTATTGGATGTTTTTGTGCTGGCATGTTCTTCACTAGCTGGTAATTTACTAATTTACTCTCCATAATTCTGTACTCCCTTAGTCCCGATCATTTGTTTACCTTTTATTAAAATACCTCTCGCAAGGAAATAACAAAAAGGGCAAATAAATGAACGGGACGAATCTGAGTTATATATTTGGTTAATTTGGAAATTTGGTGGGTTTTTGGTCATAAGTTGAAATTTATGCTCAGATTCATGGGTTTAATGATAGAATTTTAGTCAGACTCAGCATAATTGCATAACTAACTTATTACAATTTCACCAACCTTGACAATTTGATTGATTCTTCTTTTTACAATTAACACTAGCTGGTAATTTACTCTTCTTAATTCTGTATTTGTAGATTAATTTGATAATTTAGTGAGTTTTCTGAGGTGGGTTTTTGGTCATTAGTTGGAATTTATGCTCAGATTGATGGGTTTAACGATATACTCCCTCTGGTTCATTTGGTTCTTATCATTTTTATTTTGTGACGAGTATTTTAATCCAATGATAGAAGCCAAATGAATAGGAGGAAGTAATTTTTAGTCACAGACAGCTTAATTGCACAATTAATTCTAATCTTGGCAATTTGACTGATTCTCCTCTTTTTAATCCTTCTTTCCAAATTTGTATTGTTTATTGGAAAGAAATGATTGTTCTTTCACTAAAGAATTTCCATTTTGTGAGGTAATGATCAATAGTTGTCATCTAAATTACCATGTTGGAGGGATTTCACTTTCTGTTGTCCCAAATATAGTAAATTGTACTTGAAGCAATGATTAGTTTGGTGGCATTCTGAATGGTTGGAAATTGATATGACTTGATCTTTTTATCTTTCCCCGATTATTGGTAAAGAAAAGCTTTCATTTCATTATCTGATATGAGATGTTTGGAGGTGATTTAATTTTCCCATTAGGATGTTGTGCTTTGATAGTTAGGTTAGTGGGAAACTTTGAATGATTCGGACTTTGAGACTTTGATGGGATTTTAGTTTCCCATGATTGTATGTTTGCCCTTTGCAGTCGTTTTAAGTGTTATGTTGCATGTTTGCAATTGCTTCTTAGATTGGCCAATTTTTCGGTTGCTCTATCCAATTTAGTTGAAACTGGAACATGTGTAAGACCACATAAAACGGCAAAACTCTCACTCATGCGTTTTAATACACAAATTTGTTGTTACACGGCTGTAGTCCTTGGGCTTGCACATAGCAACCTCAGGCTAAGCAGATGAGTCCTCTTCCAATTCAACCAAGAGCTCTTGAATATCTTAGATTTGCCTTTTACATTTTGAGACCTAACATAAGGCTTTTGATGGATTGTATGACCAAAAATAATATGTCGCTATGTTACATCTGAATGTTGTTGAGTCTGCATCAGTTTGGATTCGTGTTTTTGCTTAGATAGCTTGTTCTGGTCTGATTATGCAATATGTCGTAGTTTTTTCTGAGATCAGTATGTTGGAAGACTTCAAGAGATAGAAATCGTAGTCAAGATAGTTCAGGACTTGGGTATATCATGTAGGACCATTTTGTGGCGACTTTGCCAATGATGTGGCCATTATTCAGTATGCTAGTTTCGCTTTTATATATCAAAATTCTGCTTCATGCTATTATTAAGTACTATTAATGGACATCCCATGTTATGCACTCATGCTCCTAGATGCGTTTCATTACAGGATTTCGTCAGAGCCTGAAGAGAAAGTATTGTTCCGACGAGCTACCCTAGAAGATGGAAGACAAAATTTGATCGAGGAGGACTCCCATGAAAAAACAGTAAGTATGTTGATACATGATTTGCTGCACCAAATTTTATAGTTAATCGTTCTCCTTTACTTATTGACCAGCATAATTTTGCTTTTGCAGATTGGTGGGAAGTTTGAGTCTTCAAAGACACATACCGAAACTCAGTAAGCTTTATGCTTTGGTATTGTGGTTACTTTGAGGTTGATGTTGGAGATTAATTTTTGTATTAATAAAATTTGTATGTCATTCTATTGCAGGTCACTTGACAAAACTATATCAAGCCTAGAGATAGAACTAGCTTCTGCAAGGGCTACACAAGAATCTATAATGGAAGGATCCCCTGTGTCTGAATCTGGTGGCAAAAGGAAATATTTGATGGTAGTTGGCATTAACACTGCTTTCAGTAGCCGAAAGAGACGAGATTCTGTACGTGCTACTTGGATGCCTCAAGGTTTGTAAAGTCCTATGACAACATCATCTGCTGATCTCCTCTATCTTGATATCAGTTTGAAAATTAGCCTATATTTTTAACTTCTTTATTTTCATTAAACAGGAGAGAAGAGAAGGAAACTAGAAGAAGAAAAGGGCATAGTAATGAAATTTGTCATTGGCCACAGGTTGGTTATGTAGTATCTTGTACTTTTTGCCATTTTACTCAAGACTCAGCTGCAAAAGGCAGATGCGGATGCTTGTCGAAAGTCAGCACAGCTATTTTGTAAAAAGGTTTATTTTGGCCAGAAAAATGAAGCGTCTATTTGTCGTGCCATGAGTGTAAATTAGTGTTATGTCAACAGGCAACACATAGCTAAAGTGAAATCTCAAAGTAAATTGGTTTTTTTTTTTTGTGTCAAAATTTTATGGTCATATTTGATTAGCACGCATCCTTTACAAATCACGAAGGTCTGACTGGTCAAATTGTCGATGTTTATCATCAGTCTCCTCTATATTATGCGTGTCAACTCTCACAAGACAGGATGGGTAATCTTAGCAGAAAGGCACCTGGTATAAAAAAAAGTTCTCTTTTGCAACCCAAGATAGAATATGCTCATCTGAAATTTTATTTTAATGTTGGCGGTGTGGAAGATGTGAAACTAAATAGTTGCTACATCACAACCCTTGTTGCCCAAGGCACTATGGAACATACAAAATGACCAATAGTGTTAAAAGCGTAGCTGAAGCACAATAGATGACTGAGAGACCAGCAAACATAGGGACCCTTCAGCAAAAATTAAACTTCCATCTGCTGACTATTTGTACATATCAATCAATTTTTATGGTTACTTCATTTCTCCCACAATCAACACCATACACCTTACACCTTTCAATCAATAGTTGCTTCCAATGAGAGGCGTGTTTTTTTTTGTTTTTTTGTTTTTGTCTTTGGAATATATCAAGAAACTGCACTTAGATGCTGCGTGCTTTTTTCTTTTTACGACCGTTGTTTGGATAGGATATAAGGAGGGAAATGGAGAAAAGAAAGATGGAGGGTACTCGGGGTAGGGAAGGGAGGACGGAGCAAGGGTTGTTCCCGTCCAAATCTTTCTTACCTTAAAAAGGATTTGGATTTGCCTTGATGGAAGGAAAATGGATCCCTCTATTTCCCTCCCCTCTATTAGGCATTTCCATCAAACCCAATTTATTATCCAAATTAAAGGAATTTCATCCCTCCCTCCCTTCCCTCTAAACCCTTAATCCAAACAATGTGTTAGTGTTTGATATACAATTCTTTTTCTCCAACTTGTCCCCAGTTCCACCTTCTGGTTTTGCTCCTTGCCTGGGCTATGAATAGGGCTGTGTAAGGAGTGCTCTCACCTTGCCTGACAACTACTGAAACCACCTCATCACATGATATATAGTATAGAATTGCATCTTAAGTACCCTTGTTACACTTGGTAGCTTGCAACAACCGTTTTTCCTAACAACCATTTTCTTAAGCGTAAGTCCATAATGTAAACTTGTATATACGTCTAAATTTGTGCATATCCATTGATGTCATATGCCTGGTTCAATAAATTGCTCTTGTACGTAGTTCTTCATTTTGTTAGTTGAAGCTCAAAAAACCAAGAGAGAAGATCACCAATTTATTGCGTAGCTTATGTGCTTTTTTGCTGTTGTTATAATCAGTGCTACTGCTGGTGGTATCTTGGATAGAGCCATTGAGGCTGAAGATCAAAAGCATGGAGACTTTCTACGGCTGGTGAGTTAATCAATTAAACTTGGACCATCGTCCATGTAAAATGTCAATGCCAGAAAGATGGCAGATATTTAATGTTAAATTTGTTGATCTTTTAAATATCCCATTTTAACTTGGTTCTTATTTCACGTCTGATATGAGGATAGCCACATGTTGAGGGATATCTTGAACTGTCAGCAAAGACGAAAATATATTTTGCAACTGCTGTCGCTGTGTGGGATGCTGAGTTCTATATCAAAGTTGATGATGATGTACATGTAAATATAGGTAAAGGGTTTCTCTGTATACTCAGTTCACTTGTTTCGAATCCTACCCCCTCATGTATATTGCTACAATGAAGATGTGTTTTTTTCTCTAATTCTTTTGGAAAGCAATAAACAGCATTGTGCACTTGGAAGACTACTCTCTCCATTCATACAGGTTGTTTACACTTCTCAAAATGTGGGCGGAATTTTGAAAAGTGTAAGCATTGGAATGGAGGAGTGTTTCGTGTAAAGTGTAAATAAGGCTCGAGGTGTTTAGTCTTGGAGTTAAATTGTTCATGCAAGGCTGTCTATTTGTTGATGATCTACCAGGATTCATTTTATGTTGGTATATTGCAGGAACCCTAGCGTCAACCTTAATCCGACATAGGTCAAAGCCTAGGATATACATAGGATGCATGAAATCTGGTCCCGTCCTTGCTCAAAAGTATGCTAGTTTTCTTTCCCTTTATCTATGTCCACTACTATCTGGAGAAAACTGATAACATTTAATAATGCATGTTTATTTCCGAGCAGGGGAGTGAGGTATCATGAGCCTGAGCACTGGAAGTTTGGAGATGAAGGAAACAGATACTTCCGGCATGCGACAGGGCAACTGTATGCAGTTTCAAAAGATTTAGCAACTTATATATCAATAAATAAGTGAGTAGTTGATTACGATTCCCTTGACAAATACGGTGTGTTAATTCTGATAATTACTTGGTATTTTTTTATATCCTGTGCTTTTCATGTTTCAGGCATGTTCTGCACAAGTATGCAAATGAAGATGTTTCAATAGGCGCTTGGTTTATCGGATTAGATGTACAGCACATAGATGATCGCAGATTATGTTGTGGCACTCCTCCCGGTAAGTTGCTTCGTGTCTGTCTCTTTCCAGCATGTGTTCATTTATTTAAACTTAATCTTTTATTTTGGTAGCCTAGTTTATAGAGACTTTGTATTGTCTCTCATACTTGTGTCCCGGCACTCTACTATTGACGATGTATATGACAACTGGATACATTATTTGAGACCAAGAACATGAATTTTTTTTCCATAAACTAGCCGAGTCCGACTGTCCGACACTCTGACATGAACCCATGTTAGATATATCTAACCAAGTTTGAGTAACATAGCTGGTAGGACTCTAGAAAAGCTCTTAATGCATAATGATCATAAATGTTTTCATGTTTCATGAAAACCAGTCAGGGTACAGATCTAGAGTAGCAAAACGCCAGTTGGATTTTTACTATACGTATTTTTTAGGGTTATTTGGGGTGGCAGATATTGGAATTCAAAGAGGAAGAGAACTATTCGGGTTAGCAGTCGCCACCCCAAGCTACTAACTTACCTCTGCCTGCCGGGAGAATATTTTTCACGTCAGACCCATTTTCTTGACTTCGGAAGTCGGGTTTCAACTGGAATTTTTTTTTTAAGTATGTTCTATGTAAGACAACAGAATGCCCGCACAATATTGGACCTGTCGCAATCAATATATTTATCACAAATCATAAGGTGGAGACTGGAGACAACCCCGTATCCCTGGGGATAACAGCAGTTTGATATATGACCTAATATTCTCCTCACATAAATACATATTTGTTCCTAAGTTAGTATCATCTCTATCATTCTGTTACAAATTAATGAGATATCACATTTATAATTAGTCGTTCCGTCAAAAGGATGTTACAATTAACAATTGCTCTCTGTTATTTTGTTTACCTGGATTGTATTATCTTTGCTTATCTTTACTATACCTTATACGGAATACAAAATTTTTTATGAACTTAAAGAATTTCGCTTTGCAAAAAACTGAACAATATATATCTAGGCATTCTAATCTATTGTACTAATGCCTTTGAGCTAGTTAGGCTAATGCTTATCTAGGCAAAATTGTAAAAACTACAACTATTCAGTGTTGGCATTTGTCTGTAAACCATACCAGATTGTGAGTGGAAAGCTCAGGCAGGCAATGTCTGTGTTGCGTCATTTGACTGGAGCTGTAGTGGCATCTGCAAGTCAGTGGAGAGGATGGGCGAGGTCCACCGACGTTGTGGCGAAAGTAGGCATGCCCTTTGGAATAATTCAGCTTTCTAACCAGTGGCTGACCGATGTATCTCTTGCAAACATTACTGAAAAAGAATCTTCCAATCTCAGGAAGATTCGACTCAATGATCAAGTGTTTTTCGTAGTTTGATCAATTTGTAGGTAATACGACTGTATGTAGAAAATGATACTGATTTTGTGAATGTAAAAGAGTGAGTGTGTGATAGAGAAGAGAGTATAGGTTGGTTAGGATTCTACTCTCCATTTTTTTTATAGAGAGGAGAGTGAATTGTTTTGGTGTGAATTTGTACAAAAATAAGACTAAAAAGTGATTACTCATCCTTAAAACAACAGTTTCCTTTCAAATGTTATCATTAGTCATTACTCCATGAGATTACATTATGAATCCCATCATGCCTGTTTACTTTTGTATTAAAGTTATGTTTCTGTTTCATTCCACAAAGTGATCATACAGAGTTTTAAGTATAATTTCTTTGAAATGGTCGAGCCACTCCTGCCAAACTTCATAATCACAAGTCATAACCACTCTTCAACACCATTATTCATTCTCATCAAGAGGGCTACATATAGTGGTTGAGATAAATGGTTTTATGGATATCTCCGCTCCAATCAATACTTATCTATTGCTTTTGACACAAAAATTAAGAAAAGAGAAAGAGGAAATGGATAATTATTATTGATTGATATACCCAAAAATAGAAATAGATAATTAATGACTAAGATTGAGTGAGTAGATTACATGCTCGAATTCTCCACTTGTTTATGTATAGGTCTTGTGTTTTTCTAAAAAAAAAAAAGAAAAAAAAAAGGAAAAACACTAATTGAGCCCTCTACAATAGACCTGAAGAATTGGCTGTCCAGGTAGTGTCGGGCATTTTCCAGTCTGACAAAGTTCAAGTGATTTTCGGGTATTTTATTATCAAGTTATTATGTGCAATAATAAACATTCAGGTTATATTGTTCGGGTCAATTCGAGTCACAGGTGAATCTCTGGATCAATTTTGCTAGATCTGCTCCGCACCATTTGCAATGGTCCGACCTACCACCGTCGTAACACACGCCACGTAAAAATCGATTGTCGATCTTTGGGCTCATTTTGGTCTCACTTAAGTTAAACCCAAAAGGTCTTGATATAAGTTAAACCCAAAAAATCGATTGTCGATCTTTGGGCACCATGTGAGTAGAGTCTCTTAAACAAATTATAAGTTTCTCAATTTCCCAAGAGACAATATTAACCTCACAATTTTTATTCGATATTAGTTGGTTTTAATTTGTCAATAAAATAGTTGTTCGATAGTTGAATTGAAATATTTTGGGCAAGAGATGTAATTTGGGAAGTTTATTAAAGTTGTCGACCATTCGAAGTAACTAGTCAATAACATTTAACAATTGGGTATCAACGAAAAGCCCAATCAACACTTACTCAGAAAAGACAGCCCAAACACGAAAGTGTAAAAGTGTAGGACTCTTTCTTCGGTTGGTCAAGTTTTCTTGAGTGTCACGGACTCCCGATTACTATAAGTTGAATAATAATAATACTCCTTTCTCCAATCCCTAATTCTCTCATCCATTCTTGTTCTTCCCCCTTTCATCTCGTAAGTCAATCATTTTTCCCATCAAATTCTTCTCTTATATTCCGATTTTCATTTGATTCTCTGTTTATCAACTTCTGTAAACCCTAATTTTATCAATTTTGATTTAATTTGTAGTTTAATTGAATTCTGAATTTTATCGACATGGCCAAGAGTTCCTTCAAGCTGCAACATCCTCTTGGTAATTAATTTATCTTAACTTCTATTTTTGCAGTGTTTTAGTTTGAATAATTAAAGTAATGATCGATTGAATTAATGAATCTGTTGCTTTATTCGCATCAAAGTTGAAAACTTTATTTTGTAAATTGGGGCGGATATCTTTTTGTTATTTGATTGCAGTTGATTGTGGTGTTTTGTTTGTGTTTGAGCCCGAAATTTATGGCCAACTTGTGTTTTTTTAATTCTTTGTTGAATCAAAAGTTAAACAAATGATTAGAACGGTGAGAGTAGAAAGGCGAATAAGATCATGTTAGATGTGCTCGTTTCTTTTACTCGGACTACTGGGCTGAATTTCAGGTAGAATTGCTGAAAGAAATTCTTTTTTTTTTTTTTTTTTTTTTTTTTTGCTTTTTAAGTAGTTAATGTGTGGTGTAAGGTGTCTATTATGGATTATCATAAATTTGCTCATGCTTTGTGCTAATATGGATTATCATAAATTTGCTCTAGTAAAGTGATTCCTGTATTCATTACGATCCAATAGTTGACTTTATTTTCTTAATTTTGTTATGGATTATTATGGATACATGACTAATATTTTTGATTCTGCTTCACGACAGAACGCAGGCAGGCGGAAGCTGCCCGCATAAGGGAGAAGTACCCAGACAGAATCCCTGTATGATATTTTCTCTCTTATTCCTTGTCTTATTTAATTGAATGATGATTTTTTCTTAGTATTTGTACGTGCTTCTTATATTTATTTCACGGTTTTGTTTAGGTTATTGTGGAGAAGGCTGAAAAAAGTGACATTCCTGATATCGACAAGAAGAAGTGAGTACAATATTCTCATTGTGATTCCTTGAACAGCTTAAGTACTATGTTGTGATTTATAGTGGGATATTGGTTATGTATGCAATACTTGGTAGTCTTGGTAGTAACTTCTATAGTTACGTATGCTGAATTGTTTACCTTTTTCTCTGTAGCATTTATAGTGGGATATTGGTAGTCTTTATAGTTTAGAATGTTTAGCTGCCTTAAGAAACTGGCTTCTGTATCGGTTATGAAAACGTTTTCATTGTTGTTCAGGACTTTAGAGGGACGACCGGACGGGTGAGATGTTAAGAAATAGTGTTGAACCTTGTATCATCAAAGTGCTTGAGTTTGGAAATTTAGTTGAGGAGACAAAGGATTATTCATCCTTACTGTAAACTACACACATAATCAACCTCCAAACCCCTTAGTCTGTAATTTTGCATTAAATTGCTTGTTATATTTGTTGTTTCACTGTGAGGATATAGGAATGACCCTTTGAGTTCGTCTCCCAACTTCTATTTTATTCTTGGATAATTTAATGGCGGGAAATATTTAGTCTATAATCCATCTGGACAAGAGAGAATATTTGGTTCCTTGAGCTCGGTCCAATTGTCCATGCGAAGTTGTATAATCTTTTGCATTGATCACTTCGTCTAGGAAACTTGAAAGAAAGTTGTTCACTATCCATATTAGATCACATTAACAAATATGACGTGGAACTAACCGATGTGTCTTATCATATTGAAGTCTGGTGTGATGATTCACTTGAATCTCTTTGACACCTTTGTTCTTGTAGGTACCTGGTTCCTGCCGACCTAAGTGTCGGCCAGTTTGTCTATGTGGTTAGGAAGAGAATAAAGCTCAGTGCCGAAAAGGCCATATTCATTTTTGTGAAGAACATTCTACCACCTACAGGTAAGAACCTGAAGACTTACATTTAACCAATTCACCCGCATTATCATCTTTTGTTTATGATATGCTTCTATTTTGTACTCCAGCTGCTATGATGTCAGCCATTTATGAAGAGCACAAAGATGAAGATGGTTTTCTGTACATGACCTACAGCGGTGAGAATACCTTCGGGGTCCTTTAAGTGTTCTGCTGGGGTTGTGTAAATAAGCTCTATGAGAAATAGACCAAAGTTGTATATAGTTTATGCTAGTTATCAATCAAGATTGTGGTTAGTGACACCAGTTCCTCGGATGCTTTTCTTTCGAAGTTCTTGTGTTATTTGTTTGACTTTGTGGATGTTAAATTGTTACGTCTATAATAATTGTTTTATTTTATTTCCTGTTTAGTGCCATTCCTTAACATATGTTTATTTGGGTACTCACCGGCTTCATTCTTATCGCGTTACTCGATTTCCATACTTGTTATTGAGGTGGGAGAGAAATCAAAGGATCTATTTTCCTTGTCGTGAGGCATGTAAGCCAAATTAGATTTCTCTTCTATATTTACTCTCTACATACAACTGAGCTGGGTTAGGGAAAGCATACTATGTTTATTGGTGTGGAGAGACTCAAAGTTCAGTCTCTGCTGATCTTAGATTCTTGGCTAAACCTAGCCCTAACGAATTTCCAATACAAGGCTCTGCTTATTGATCGTGGCGGCTCGAGTCTTAAACCATTACAGAAGCATGCTCCTTACCATATGATTTGATAAAGTAACCGCCTTACCATCTTATGGTTTCGTAAAGCAACCTCACTCACTCTGTATAAGTATCATTTTATTTGCGAAAGCGGAATTTACATGCTGTAATTTGTTAATTTTTGTCAGTCCCTCAATGTTGGAAGTACGGTTTACAAGTTTATTTGGAGACTTGTTCATTGAACTTGATCGAAAATGACCTAATCTGTGGTGATCTAAACGACTTATTTTGCTCAGGAAGCTTCACCAAAAAAATGTAAATTCAGACCCACCAAACGAGACAAACCAACCTCTTATCAAATATTTACGTCATTCTTTTCAATTTTAGTTACGGAAAAAAAGTAAGGATGAGCGAAAGAAAAAATGGTGACGATGCTGTTTGCCAAAGTAAATGATTTAAAGGAGTAAAATTAAATTAGCATCTGTAACCCCTTTCTAAATAATTACGATTTCATGTATATAAGATAATTAAATCTGAGTGGGGACTTTGAGAAGATTAGTACGACAACATGTTGAGGCGGTATTTGCGACATTTTTATAGGAAGATGGCCGAGTTCAGGCAGCAAGAGCTGATTCCGAGATCAAGATTAAACCTTAAATTAATACCATGGTCTAATAATGAGTAACATAACAACATTATAACATTAGCAAATAGTGGGCAAGTTATCCCAGGTATAGCAGCTTGGATTCCAATCGTCACCATCATCCTCATAATCGGAGGTACTCAAAACAGGTAAAGGCGGCTGAGCACCCTGTGGTATCTGATCATCTACACTAACAACTGAGGTTGATTGCGCAACTGGATTTTCGCCACCAACATGGCAACTTTCAGGAGACTCAACTTGGGACGGGATAAGGTCAAGAATGTCTGGTAAAACTTCCTTCCCAAAGTTCAATCGCTTGTCCTGCGGCTTCTCGGATTTCATTCCTGTGGTAATATCCCAGGAGGATAAGAGTTATTATTCTCATAACTAATACTCCGTACAAATGAATCAATAGATCGTATATAAATGACTTGAAATGAGCGAGTATGCAATAAGCCTATAATCACACAGTTCTTACCAATGCAAGAAGTATCAGAGGCAGAAACGTCCCACTGAAGCCCACAATCATTTCTCTCCCTCTTTACTCCGCGATTTGCCACCTTGATTTGTGCTTCTTGCAGCAAGTCGTCCAACAACCCGCTCTTGGTCCTACCCACATTTGGATTCTCACTATCAACTTTCATTTTATCTACCATCTCCTGGTCACTGGTCACATTTTGGTCAATTTGGTTTGAAGGGAGCTCAAAGTTACCGAGGTTATCAAAATTGAAACCTTCGGAATCAAAACGTATTGGAGTTACTTGACCTGAATCAAATCCAAACCCACCCGGCCTAAGCTGGAATACACCCATTTGCGTTGGCGAGGGATAAGGATGACCCAAAAAGGTACTCGGGCAGCCTCTCAAGAATTGAGGGGGCAGAAATGGAGGAGAAGGATGCAAGGAGAAAAATGAAGATGGTACTGAAACAGGGTTGAAGAGGGAAAGTGTGTTATTGTTGCTATTTGATGTTTGTTTGTAAGAAGAATGAGGTAGTGCAGGTGGTTGATGTGGTGGGCTTTTGGTGGACTGGTTTGGGTTTGAATGGTTTTGATTCGGGTATAACGATAGGCCTTGTCGTAGTCTTCTCTTCACTCTTGTGTTCCAAAAGTTTTTTATTTCATTGTCGGTTCTTCCAGGCAACTGCTCAAATCTCACAAAATAAAAAATAAAAAACATAAATTACGACTTTGATATGAACATCAATCTTAGCTTCGAAAATTATGTGAGCATCACTATATTAGTTGTAATAAACATGTCCCAAATTAAGTTAATACAACTTCCAAATCCGGAATTTACGACTGTTGTCATTCTAGCACGATCTTGGCATATGACAATATGAATCAGTGAATCACTCTTTATTTCACTAGTTGTGTCAATATGTGAGGATGTGTTTAACAAAAGTCCACATAACATACAATTTCGCCAACCAAAACAATCACATTTTCTTTAGGGCGGTTATAACACCGCTCGAAAATGTACCGTGCCACATACAAATCATGAAAATTTTGAGCTATTTAAATAAAGCTCTCACATAACAAATGACGAAATATGTTCCCTCTTTGGCGTTCTCATTTCCTTTCTTTGTTTTCTAAGGTACAAAATAGAAAAGATGCCAATTGGCATAGAAGGACCACAATTTGGATGGCAAGGTAACAAAAGACAGAAAAACGTGCCAATACTTAAGTACAAAAATTTGCAAAAACAAAAATAACAAAAGTGTAAGGCTATTCCCATAAAGTATCACACTAAAATCCCAGGAAACCAACAATTAAGAACAGTACAGTTCTGAATATGCGCCAAATACAGTGCGTGCAAAAAATTGTCAGTAGGATTGTCTGCAAAATCCTACACAACAATCTAAACTATTTTGCCTATGTGCTACACCGTGCGCTTTAGTTTTTTACCTTTCTACTAATAGAAGACAAATTGAAATGACCATTAATCCATTACCGTATAAAGAAATGTAACATGGTATATACAATAATTCTCATCTATGACCACGGTCGATATAAACCGGGTTTATAATAAATGAGACGTACAAGTATTATAAACCGTTTATAAGATATAACGTTTTTATTCGATACTTGATCCATCACAATCAAAGGTTATCTAATTTTTTTAGGGAGGACAATTGATCAAAACCGAAGCCGGGATAATAACGTAGAATTATAGGGTATTATCCTATGGAAAGTAAAATAAAACAAATCCATTAAATTACCTCGACTAATAAAAAATGGAGGCACAAACTCTTATAAAACATCACAAAACCCATTTTCACATTTCAACAAAAACCCAAATTCAGACCAATAAAAAAAATTAACAAAAAAGGCAAAAACCATTAAAAAACATGAAGAAATTCAAATAAATAAACAAAACAATAAAAAATCAAATTAAAGGAGAATGAAGAGGAAGAAGAAACATACATGTTGAGAAATGCGAGCCCACTTATTGCCAAGCTTAGAGTGAAGATGAATAATAAGACGTTGTTCATCAACTGAAAACGGACCTTTCTTCAAATTAGGCCTTAAATGATTAGCCCATCTCAACCTACAACTCTTACCACACCGTCTTAACCCCGTATCCCTCTGCACCGCGTTCCAATTCCCTTCTCCGTGTTTCCTCACGTATTCCACCAGCACCGCATCCTCCGCTGCCGTCCACGGCCCCTTCTTTAACAATTCCCTGCTTCCGTCTCCGTCTCCGCCTCCCTCGCTGCTGCTGATGGTTAACATGTTAATTAATTTGGGAAATGGGGGTTGATTAGTTAATTAATTAGTTTGAGTTTGAGGGGTTTTTATGAGGTTTGAGCTGTGATTTTTTTAAAGAATGTTGCTAAAATAAGGAGAGACAGAGAGAGAAATGGGAGATTTTATGATTGAGTTGTGTGTGTGTCTCTGTTTTTTGGTTTGTCATGCATGCATACGCAATGTCACATGGTTTTTGGCTTTTGCTTTTCTTTTTTTTTCTTTTACGAGTTTTTCTTCTTTTCTCTCTAATTTTAAGCTTTTTTTTTTTTTTTTTGTTGATAAGGTAATAAAACTAG
>VHZZ01016529.1:0-11123 GCA_009801015.1 Silene noctiflora
TGTTACAACTAATAACAACGGTTGTCATCAAATAACAACGGTTGTCATCAAATAACCGTTGTTACAACTAATAACAACGGTTATGCAAGTTTGAACCGTTGTTACAACTACAACGGTTGTCATCAACGGTTACAACATATCAACAACGTCTTTTCGTCATTTTCGTTAATAAGCGTTGTTAAAGGGCCGTTGTAGTTGCCTGTTTTTGTAGTAGTGTCTATCCTTCTTGAACGGATACGCAAGTTATAATCAGATCAAGATGGCTGAAGAGGATATGCATAAAACCGCATTTGTCATTGAATGGGGAACTTATTGTTACACTATCATGCCTTTCGGGCTAATCAATGCGGGTGCAACATATCAATGCACTGCTAGCACCATGATACATGACATAATTCATAAAGAAATTGAGGTATATGTCGATGACATGATCGTTATGTCCAAAGATAGACAGATTCACATCGCTAATCTTCGCAAGTTTTTCCTTAAACTTCGCAAGTACAATATGAGACTCAATCCCCAGAAGTGTGCATTCAGGGTTACATCCGGGAAGTTGTTGGGTTACGTCGTAAGTCAACGAGGAATAAAGATTGATCCATCCATGATCAAAGCTTTAATTGAAATGCCACAACCGCAAACAGAGAAACAAATTCGAGGGTTCCTGGGCAAGGTGCAATACATAAGCCGCTTCATTTCCAAACTTACCATGATTTGCGAGCCAATATTCAAAAAGATAAAAAAAGACAGGACACAACATGTGGGACGATGATTGTCAGAAGGAATTCGAACGAATAAAGAAGATTTTGGCCAAACCACATGTGCTCATGCCTCCGTAGAAAGGTCAACCTTTATCCCTGTACCTCACGGTCATATAAAGAAACAGCCATGGGAGCTATGCTCGCTCAAACGGCAGGGAAAGAGAAACGAGTCGTCTACTATCTCAGCAAGAAATTCTTGGGGTACGAGACAAAATACACACCTCTTGAAAAGACTTTCCTCGCTCTTGTGTGGGCAACAAAGAAGCTACGACATTATATGCTCAGTTATTCGGTCAAAGTCTACTTAAAAATGGATCCTGTAAAGTACATTTTTGAAAAACCAGTTCTCAATGGTCGACTACAGTGATGGACTCTCATGCTTACTGAATTTGACCTTAAATACGTGCCTCTAAAGGTAATTAAGGGGCGAGCAGTGGCTGAATTATTCGCAGACAATCCCTTTCACGATTCCCAAACGATAGATACAAGGTCATTTCCAGACGAAAATATCCTCCATACTAATGCAGAATCATTGGATCTCTACTTCGACAGGGCATCCAATCTAGGAGGCTATGGGATCGGAGTGTTGCTCATTTTTCCTGAAGGTGAGCGTACACCAATTTTAGTCAAACTCAACTTTGAAGTGACTAATAATGCGGCAGAATATGAGGCATGCCTCATAGGTTTATAAGCAGTAGTCAGTCTAGGCATTAAAAGACTATGAGTCCATGAAGACTCATCTCTCATCATCAACCAAATCACCAGATCATGGAAAATCCGGAGCGAAAATCTCACCCCATATCAATCAAGGGTAGATGCTCTTGCGAAGCTTGCATCCCTCATCAACATGCCTGGCCATATGGTGAATATACCCTTATGGATCGAAAGGTGATCAAAGACGACCTATATACACCTCCTAAATGATGAGGAGGAAGAAAGAAGAGCCTTGTTATCAGGCCATCCTAAATTATAAACTCAATAGTGAATGTCCACCAAGCATGTACAAGAGAGAACGGCGAGCTATTAGACTACTAGCTTCCCAATATGCCTTGAATCAAGGAGAGTTGTATAAAAGGACGTCACAAGGTGTTATCTTGCTTTGTCTCGATCGTTCGAAAGCAAAGAAAGTGATGGAGGAAGTCCATGATGAAGAATGTGGTCCTCACATGAGTGGACCAATGATGGCTAAAAAAATCATGCGTTTAGGATACTACTGGACGACCATAGAAACAAACTGCATCAAATGTGTTAGACATTGTCACAATTGCCAAATCTTTGCGAATGTGCAACACATTCCACCTTCCTTGTTATACACGATGACATCGCCCTGGTCATTCTCCATTTGGGGAATAGATATCGTAGGAAAAATTACTCCAGCAGCAACGGGAGGAAATTGTTACATTCTAGTGGCGATAGACTACTTCACTAAATGGGTAGAAGCGGCTTCGTATACTAATCTAACATCCAAGGAAGTGGCTAAGTTCATAAAAGCCAACATCATTTGTCAATATGGGTGTCCATCCAAGATCATCAGTGATAATGGTTCTCATTTCCAAGTGGAAGCCGCACAAGTGCTCGCCAAATACAAAATACAGCATCATCACTCATCACCCTATCAACCCCAAACCAAAGGAGCCGTGGAGGCAGCGAAGAAAAATGTCGTCATGATCCTAAAGAAAATGATCTATAATTATAGGGATTAGCCTAGAAAAATACCCTTCGCCTTCTGGGGATATCGAACTCTAATCAAAATGCCCAATGGGCTACACCTTTCTACCTAACATATGGTATGGAGGCTGCACAACAAGTAGAACTAGAGATTCCATCTCTACGAATCCTACTCGAAAGCCAAATTCCAGAAGCTGAATAGAATAGAGAACGATACGAAGAACTCATTCTCCTAGATGAGAGACGACTGCGCGCTTTGCATAATGTTCAAACATATCAAGTGTGAATCAGAAGAGATTTTAACAAGAAAGTCAAGCCTTGACACATCAAATAAGGAGACTTAGTGCTTAAATCAGTTCGAGCTCTTTTACTAGTAGACCCAAGAGGAAAATTCAAACCTAATTGGGCAGGACCCTACTTAGTCAAGACATTATCCTCAGGTAGTGCAGGTAGAATCACAGACCTGGACGGGAACGAATTTTCTAACCCAACTAACCTAGACCATCTTAAGAAGTATTACCCATAGACTAGGCTCGAATGCGCCTCACGTGACCCTTTTGCCGGTCATGCAACATGTTATACACGCACGGCACATGCCATTCAACCTTTCATGTTATCTTTCTCTTGTATTTTTAGCATTTATATCATCCTCAATATCGTCAACATAAATTTAATTGTTATTTAGGAGTAAGTAAAGAACCATGCTTATCCCCTATGTTCATTCTATTAGCTCTTGCCTCAAACACTTATTTATTTGCATATATATTTAGAACTACGTTATGGGTTTAATTTCATCATTATATGGTGAATACGTAGGCAATCCTTCGCGGGATACAACCCCTAAAATACTTTTCAATTATGCAAATAGAAGGACATATGCTTCGTCATTTGAAATTTGAAAGAATAAGCAAAAGGGAAATAATTGTTTTCTTAAACATGATGAAAATGTTTATTCACTAGTAAATAATACGCCAAATAATAAACAAGATTTTGCTGAAACTAAAATGCTAAGTTAGGATTCAAAAAATCCCGCCTTTTATTACAACATAATAATAAATACTAATACTAAAAAAGACTTAGGCTACTCGTCCATCTTCCCTTTGCCTTTGTCATTTTTGTCACACTTCATGTCTCGACCTCGAGGTGGATGCTCCTGCGTTATTTCGGGCCAATTATCAAAGGTCTCTCCCGGGGTCTAGAATTTCCATTTCTATCCACCACCATTCTCTTAGCAGGAAGAGTTCTCTTTGGTTTTCTTCTTTCGGTGAACGACTTGGAATCCAGCTTCTTTCTCTTCTTCAGTAAGACATTTTTGGTTCTCCTTGACTACTTCGCGAATTTTGTGGTCAATAGGCTCATGCTTCCTCATCTTCTCTCTCTCCTCGGAAGTTTTAGCTTTGGCCCATTGAATGTATGAGTCAGACACCCATATTGAACCTAAAAGAGTAGGTATATACCATATGTTTCTTTGAGCCCAACGAAGTGCCCACTCGTGACAAGAGTCGGTAGTGTGCGTCAATGCAGTCAATGGAACACTATCATGCTTCGGGATCTTCTATCTTAGACCCACTTGTCTCAATAGCCTTTCTGGGAAGATAGTAACCATGAACTCCAGACTTGGAATGCGAATTGATCATGTAGGATCAAGGCTAGATACTCCAGTCAATGCCTTAAGATGCCACCATGCGACGATCCATCTGATAAAAGACCCACCTTCATTTTTCACTTTGAAGTCCCAATAATTGCAAATTCGGGTGAAGTCTAACATGTATAATCTTGTCGTCATTGATATAGACCTCGAACGGTAGCCAAGGACATTAACTAGGGCTCGATCAATCGAAGTCTTTCCATAAGCTAAATCTACCAAGATAAATAGGGAGGAAGAGTTTCAAAGCAAAAAAAAAAAAAAAAACAGCGAAAAGAGGTAGGATACTTTTACCTGAAGAATAATGGGACTTCCAAAATAAGGCATCTCGCAATTAGCCTTTCTATTATCTAGACCAAGGATGGTCTCTCCCAAAGCTAGCCTAACTAGGCTCCTGCGCAGTTCCATTTGTTCTATAATTTCAAGAAAGCTAGGATTTCCTCTCATTTCAGCATCAACATGGCCCTTCAAAATGTAACAATGGACAAGACAAAATCGAAAGGCTCGGCGTCTCGCCACATATGAAATAGTAGGGTCCTCCCTATTTAATAAACGATTCACCAAGTCAAATATTCTCACACCCTTCGTAGTCACAAGACGGTCTACTTTGGCTTTGATTAATCCTAATAGATCCCTAAACTTGTTCTTATATCCTTGAGAACTAGGGGCCAATATAGGTACACTTCCAACATCCCATCCACCAATCGCAGTAAATTCCTCAGGAAAAAGGCATATTTCTCCTCCCTGAAATGCAAAAACATGTAGATCAGAATCCATATACTCCAAGCATGCATCTAGGAAAGGCCTCACCACTTTTACTTGCTTAATGCTAATGATTTTACCAATATTAAAAGCGGCCATGTCATGTTTCTCTACATTGGAAAATTCATTTGCCCATTGCTTGAGACAGTTTTCGAAGGCATCCATCTTTGAAAATTTTTGTGAAGTTTTTTGTGGTTTATATGAGTATGTAAGCTACGGACTTGTAGAAGGAAGAATTGTGAGAATAAACATTCACTCGAGGCATCTATATATACTCTTCAGGCTTTCCAAATTCCGCTCAGGAACACTTGTTGCGCCTCTTCCCCAGACTTTTGGTTTTCTGCGAAAGGATTTCCTGAGCGGAATTCATACTCTTCAGGTTTTCTGCGAAAGGATTTCCTAATTTGGTTTTTGGTATTATTTCCTATTTCTATAGGATTCTTCACGACTCTTTTTGCGGAAATTGGACTTTCCTTACTTTTATCGGAATTCTCTTTCCCAATTGAGTTCGCATTTCGAGGCAGCCACTCCCAACACATGCTTACCCATTTTATTTTCATTTTTTTAGGAGGAAGCGCTACTTCACCGTCATTACATTTTCTATAATTTTATATTTTATTTCAAACTTCAACTTTTTTAAACTTATTCAATTTTTTTTAGGAGGAAGCACTCCCGTCTTTTAGTCACGTCAACATTCTCAAACTTATTCATTTTTTATTTTCTTTTTTTAGGGGGAAGCACTCCCGTCTTTTAATCGTGCATCACGTTACTGCCCAATCAATTTTGGGGATACTTTTTTTTTTCTTTCGATTCGACTAAAAGTTTAAATTTTAGGCCACCAAAACTTGTAATTACATGTTTATGCTTGTTTTAAGCTGCTTTTTTTTCTTCTGCGTAAAATTAGGCAGCATGACGACGTAAGTAGTCACTATGAAAAACCTATTCCCAAGCTAACCTGCAGGAACAAAGTCCATATGTACATCCAACAACAGCAAAGGAACGCAGGCCCATATATATATATACCAACTATACAAAAAATGTACAAGACTCGAGCTCATGCCCAAGAACAAAACGAAATTCAAAAGGTACAAAAAAAGGGTTGATCGCTACACTAATCAAGCTCTATGCCTCTTAAGGTCCTCGACCATCATCTCAAGTATGGCGATGTCAAGGTTGCAAACCATGAGTTCCCTCTCCAAGCGGGTCGTCTCCTCACGTGACCGCTCCAACTCGAGCTCCAACTCGCGCTCCCGCTGCAAAACAAAAAGAATAATTATCAAGATGCAAATCAAACTTCTAAAGAAATTCAAATTTGTATTAAAACAAGGAATGGTTCTTACCTCTCCTCCAGAACGACCCTCGAGTGCCTGAACGAAAGACGCTCGTAGTCGGGTAGCCATCCGCCACAAGTCATGCCTCGACGATGCCACCTGCATTTTCAAATCAAATCAAGTCTCATGTCATGTTCTAACATGATAAAAATAAGATGAAAAGAAGAGTATGGACAAAGAACTCGCCCTCACGACGTGCTACCACTCGTCAAGGCCAACCTTAGTCACCGCCTCGGGGAAAGAAAGAACCTCCATCGACACTGTCACCCCGGCTGGCCCCACATACTCAAACGTCTCGGGAAAGGCTGGGGGCTCGGCACCAGCAATGTCGATCTCCTGTTAAGACACAAGATTCATCAATACATTTTGCTTTCGAAAGGAGAACCATATTCCAAACAAAACGGGAAGAATATTCACCACGGTCGGCCAGTACGCCAACCTCCTCAGAACAAACTCCGAGTACTTCGACTCGGGAAGAAGGAGAGTGTCGCCATCAGCTCCGGTAAGGTCGGTTGTCGCCTCCGCCTCGGTAGGCTCCCTAAACATCGTCCGCGGTGGATCGACGGGGAAAATGAAAGTGTCACAGAGACACTGTCTAGCGAAGCGCTCACCCAAGTACCAAACAGGCCCCATGGGTGTCACAAGGAGGAGTCTGCTCAAGCTCCTAGGCCTGAGTACCTCAGCCACAAAGGCTGGTGCACTAGTGTAATCCTCCCAAGGACTCGACACCCAATGAAGACACATTTCAAAGGTCAAGCAACCGAAATTAAAGTAAAATGAAAATAGACAACATATAAAGACAGAAAGAAGGCTTACGCTATACAGTAGTAAGGCGTTGACACCCCTCCTGCAGGTGTCGTAAGAGGAACGCTGGTTTTTCTGCCTACAGATGATCCAGATCCACACGACAGGGTACTCCCTAGGCACGTCAGTTGCCCTCGTGGGTGCAAATCCAGGAAAGTACGAGTAGATCCAGGCCTAAATAAAAGACAAAAGGGAAAATTTAAATGATCTTTCATTTTCCAAGTCACTTATTTACTTGTTAAAATTTACATGTTATGTAATCCTTTATTTATCTACGATGATCCTTCATATAGCCAGAAATTATTTATAAATAATCATTTATTAATTAAATAATCATTTATTTATCAAGTAATCGTTTACTTACCCACATCTATAGTGATCGTTCATTAGCCAAAGTAAGTAAATAGTCCTTTATTTACATGACATTTATTCTTTTTCACACAAGCCGTGCATCTATATAAAAGAAAAGAGGGAGATAAGCACTTCTATTCCATTTCTATTTCTATAAATGAAGAAAATAAAATGATAAAAGGAAGGTTCATACCTCCAAGACAAGTCTTGGACCAACGGTAGCAGGCGACATTCCTTTCTCCAACAACTCGGAATGCACTATGGCCCTCATGTAACGAGTGAGGACCGCAAAACTAGGAGTGACCCAGTCCAAACGACCTAGGACACCCAGGTCAGCAAGAAAGGGAAGAAGCTTCGTATACAACCTCTCTCCTTTGTCTTTAAAGTAGGACGAAGACAGAAACCACCAAAGCCACAAACGGGGCCTCTACTCGACTGTACACGGCGGAGGAGTCACCCAGCTCCCTCCCTCAGTCAACTGTACTCTATTAAGAGTCTTACCGTCAAAGTACTCCTTGACGTAAGAACTCAGAACCAGACCGGGTACCCTAGCCGCGGCTCTAGGCAAAGACCAACCCACCAGCCTCCTGGCCTCCTCCTGTAACAATTTATTTTGGAGACATTGTCGCTTGAGGAATAGTAATGGTGGAATTAGATGGGCTACTCTATGGTGGATGTTATGTTGTGAGCTTCGTTGTGGGTTGAGTTAGTATCGAGGATGGAGGAAGAGAGTTTGAGTGGTGTGAGATGGTGGGGTGTTATGTGTACAAACGTTTTTATAGATAAGGGTTTGAACTTCGGGGATAAAATTCGTGTTTAAGGAGGGAAGACTGTAATACCTCAGGTATTTTAGTCTTTGGGTACTCTATCGAGTATGTTATAATCAGAGTGTAGAAGAGTTCCTGTTCCTTATATACTCGACCGAGTTGGGGAAACTTGATCGAGTAGGCGGAGTACTCGTTCAAGTACGTTAGTTACTCGATCGAGTGCCTGTGTTTATACGGGTTTTCGTTCGGTTTGATATTAAAGAAAAGGGGAGGATTTTTATATAACAACGACAGTTTCTTTTCATTTACCTTTATTTTATAAACCTTTCACACAAAACTCAAAGAACGTAGATTTACTCCTCTCTCTTTTCTATCAAATCAAGGGCTTGTGTTCTTACTTTTTGGGGATTTTTCATACCGTTGTGTCCGTTATCTTGTGGGTAAGTTTCCTATGTTGTTTTTATGTCAATTTATTAGTTTTGTTAAAACCCTAATTGGGTAGATTGGGGGGTTTTTGGAGTTAGTTGGTGTGTAGATGATGATTTTATGCTTTTGTATGTTAGGTGAATTCGGAGAGGAAGCTTTCTGACCCTTCATACGCAAGTGTTGTGATTCCGTCTCAGGTAGGGTTTCCCTACTCAATTATTATTTAATTTGTTAAGATGATGTGGTGATATGAGTATGATTGTGATTATGATTGTATTTCATAGTGTTGGCACGTTTAATAGTAATTGTGCATTGTTGTTGTTTGTACATGGTTAGCGAGGTGCGCCCTCGGCTGAGTGTAGTCATTTTCGGGAATGGTTTCACGCCCTTGTGGTTCCCGTCACAAGGGGTATATGCACATTAATGATCATTGCATTACTCGCACTATGGTGTTGACCGGGGCATAGGTGGTAAGGCTGCGGTCCCCACTGGCGGAGTGGATTACCTGTTGCGATGTGTAATCTGGCAGGGCTACACACTTGATGTGTAGTCAGGTGATTGGAGAGTTGTGGAGTTTGGATAAACGTGTTTTTGTGTTGTTATTGTCTTATCTAATTATTCAGTGCTTATCCCGTTTCTGCTTTCAAAACTGTGGCGATTCATTCGGGGATGGTGAGCAGTTGATTAGCAGGTATGCTTTGGGATATCTCGCGGGGCTCGACGGGATGGAGTCATCACTTAGTTTGATAGATAGTCTTCCGCTGATTTTATTATAATGTTTTTGGATAATTGTTTTACGACAGTTGTAACACTTAAGTTTAGGAGTTCAGTTGTAAGACTTTAACAATTATACTTTAAATGTTGTTTCTTTATGGTCTCTTTTGATATATTGTACCTCGGGCAACCGAGATTGTAGCATCTCCATATGCTAGGGTGGACTTGGTAAGGCACCTTGGTATGTGGGGGTGTTACAAAGTGGTATCAGAACGACGGTTTTGGAACCTGTAACAAATGAACGTAATGAACATAGAGAGACAAACTAAAATGAACCCATGTAGGACTTGTTAGGAGCTAATGCAAAGGCTTGGGAAACGTTCTAAAGTCGTGAACTCGCCCTTGCAACTTTGAACCGGTCACAATGGGTATGTCATGGGATCGCTACATGTTGTCTTTGTTGTCTTTAATGCATGTGTGTTGGATGAAGTATGTGGTTGAAATGGTTAGAGAAGGAAGGTGGAAGTATGTGTTGCATGTGAGGTGTGAATTGCATGAGAAAGACGTGTTTATAAGATTAAGTGATTGTATTATTGGCTTATGATAGTAACATGTGGTTAGGAGTTTAATGTGGTATGTTATTTTCATGTTGTTGAGTAAAGTTGTAATACCAAAGCATGCGGGTAGTATAATTGGTGAGCATGATTCGATCCAGTAGAGGGAACTCGATCGAGTAGGGTGGACTCGACCGACTAGGGCTGACTCAATCGAGTGGGTATTTTGTTGTGTTGGGCAGAAGTCCCTGTTTCTTATGTACTCGACCGAGTTAGTAGGGGACTCGATCGAGCTTGACGTACTCGACCCAGTGAGTCTGGACTCGATCGAGTATGTTTTATGTCAGACATGTTCAGTTTTTGGAAGTTTGGGGGTACTCGAACGAGTGTGTAGTTTACTCAATCAAATGGCTCATACTCGACCGAGTACGTATGTGTACTCGATCGAGTGTGTCTTTGTGCGAGTTATAATTGCTTTGAGTCGTAGGCTATGCGCTTACATTAATTTTGGGTCTTAAAGTATTCTATTACATGTGTGTGTTGGAGTAGTGTCCTTCTCAGTAGTGCGTCTACATAATAAATTTTGTAAAAGGAATTTCAGAGATTATTTATTATTTGTCAGTTGATCAACGTAAATCGGTAACACTCGGCTGACTAGAGTTTGACGTTACTGTCGTAAGACGACGATAATTAACTGATCCCTTTAGATCACACCTAAAGGACGATACCCAAATAGTAAACTAATTATTTGTATATATAATTAGTATTTTGTATAAGATGACTATATTAGGTCAAGTGTATTTATTTATTGTTGACGAGTTACGAAATCGGGCCAAAGAGATTTATTATTCGACTACTTGATAATTGATTAATAAATAAATAACAATTTAGTAATTAAAAGTTAATTATTTAAATTATTACGGTATGTGTGTATGTTTTAAGGCGGAGTTAATTAGTTAATAACAATTACAAGAGGTTGTAAAAATTAACTAATTAATTATTATAAGACATATTTTATATTGATAAAATGGTAAAATGTCACTTAATAGTTAAGTGTACATTATTTGTTAATTTATATTATTTAAGTGTTAAATAATTAAATTAATATTTAATTATATAAGATAATTAAATATAAGTCTTATAAGCATTTGTGGAACAAATGTCGGAAACCGAAATGGACCAAATTGACTATATGTATTGTATGTGACACATATATGTAGTGCCAACAACCTACTACATTTTGTTGGAGTTCATTTCTTTACATTTGGTTTCCTATATATACCCCACTATTGTTGGAGAAAAGTGTCCCCGACAATAATGCGATCACAAATTGTCGATCATAT
>VHZZ01016533.1:13201-27833 GCA_009801015.1 Silene noctiflora
TGACTAATGCACAAAGTATAACGGATTATGGATTACATCACCAAACGATGAATTCACAGTTTACGGCTGTTCTGGGTAATTTGCGTTCTCTGATTCCATGAATTCACAAAATCCCCAAATTTTGAAACCTTAATTTGCGGAAAACAGTTCGATAGGCGACAAGAAGCGTAATTTGGCGCCAAATTTGAAGAATGACGAAAGTAGGTTGCTCCATGGTAATTATAATTTGAGTTTAATTTAGTGTAGATTAACGGTTTATTAATTATTGTTTGCATGTCGGACACTGTAGAACCCTAGAAATTGGGGATTTCAAGAATCATAAGACAACGTTGCTGGAAAAGTGTTTAATTTGGAGGGTAAAATTTTCACGTTGGAGTTGAATTCTACTCTAATACGGAGTATTATCCTATGGTTTGGGTCTAGGGTTTAAGGTTTAGTCACCTAATATTTTTAGGTCGTCTCGTTCTTTTAACTTATTTCAAGTACTCCGTAATTTGTACGTCGTTTAACTAAATTAAGGCTACTTTGGGTCATGTGACCTCGTGTCACTCTAAACGCAATTAGGATCCTCTTTTTAGAGGGTCCATTTCCTATCAAGGATCAAAATTTCATCTCACGGCGATCTAACAACCCGGGTTTTTAATCGAAAAATAAAAAAGAAATGCAATGGAGAAAGAGGTGTAATATTATATTGCAATGTAGGGTACATTTCCTAATGAAGGGAATCCAAACTCCTCTAAACGGGTCATTTTAGTGTTATTATGAGTTTGGATAAATGAATTATTTAGCTCATTTAACGTTTTCCTAAGGTTAATCACGCAAGTCAAAAAGGACCTTGTTGGTTTCCTCATCCGCACGTAGTTTACAATCCTATAATAATATGCTAAAATTTGTAAGCAACAATTGGGCATTTGGTCTAGTGGTATGATTCTCGCTTAGGGTGCGAGAGGTCCCGAGTTCAATTCTCGGAATGCCCCTTTTTCAACTGTTAATTTTTTTTATTTTTTTTATTTTTTTTTCTTCTATACTATGAATATACCCTCCAGGCCTCCACCATAAAAACAAATAAACAATACTGCAAGGACTGCAACATTATCACAGAGATTTTCAATCAGTCCAATTCCGCCGGCACTGAGTCCTTGCTCGCCCAGATGGTCGAGAGAGCTCTTCGAGCCACATCCTATGTCAGCACTAAAAAGACCAGAACACGACCAATGTTTGATGCAGAAAATTTTCATCTTCAAATCAGAAATATCATCTCTTAAACATTATGACATATTTCATACAATAGATATAACTCTCCACTAATTCATAGTACCAAAAAAGAGAGACCAGAAACACTGATAAGGATCAAGGCTACAAAAGACTGCATGATTAATCACATTGGAGACGGAAATTCCCATAGATGCCAGTATTTGTCGGTAGATAATGATACTATTTGTACACAGTTTATACACATAAAAATCTAATCTCTGGTGTTCTCTACAAGCAGCTGAGATGGTCTAACTGAAGACGGCGGAACCTGCTATTTTCGGACCTTCTGTTCTGTGCAGGCTGCTGTCAATGTCAAAAAGAATAATAATTCCAAGCCGCTGTCAACGTCAAAAGATAATAAGCTGAATAAATCTAATCTTTGTTGTTCTTCTCCAAGCAGTTGAGATGGTCGAACTGAAGGCGGTGGGACTTGCTATTTTCGGACCTTCTATTCTGTGCAGGCTGCTGTTAATGTCAAAAGATAATAATTCCAGAGTGCAGTTGAAAAATTTGCACTCAATACCCCAAATAAGGGGAATGGATGTAATTAGACCAAAATAGTCAATGAGATGGCTGGGCAAAAGACTATTCTACGTATTCTCACAGTCGTGTTTGGGAGTCATGTCAAATAGAATGCTATAGTTGGTTTTCAAGAAATGGTTGTGGTGGAAAGAAAGGCTCTTCTTTTCCTTGAACAAAAAGTGAAAGTTCAGTAGGAGCAACAACCAGTTTCAACCACTCTTGCAGCTCTTCACCTTCTACCTTCTCGTTCTCTGCATAAAAGGTAGGTTTGACAAAGCCATGACGTCAAAAAACATGAATTAACAGATTATGCATAACAATCAAATTTACATGGATAAAAGAGCCAGCCTCAAGTTTCATAGCATAAAACTCCCTCTCTATTCATAATTTCATATGGATTAATGAAATTGACAAATTCCTCTGAAGGACGTTCAAATCAATCAATTACAGCTGTTCTAGGTAACAAATAACACAAAAGAACTTTCATGTATGGGCCACATAAGTCCCTCACATATATTCTCTCCGAAAAGTCTAAGACCATGATACAAAAGCAAATATAGTGAATGAACCAAACGGAGCGAGTAATGCACGAAATATAACACCATGTGGTCCATGCCACATCAGAATTAACAAAATCAACCACCATATGACAGCCACTGACATGGCATCCACCTAGGTGAAGCCTCGATATTGAGACTGGCATGATCATGTACTCAGTTATACAGTTGGCCAGTCAAAGATAAAGATAATCAACACATAGACCCACACAGGCAAAAGATACGCGATAGACTTGTGTCAGTAAGAAATTTATAGGTAGTTTATAATTCCGTCCCATAACATTATCCACTTTCACTTTGGTTAATGTTGACCTGTAATTTCTCATAAATACAATAATTACAGTATTCTTTAAATAATGATTACATACATTGGAGAGATTAATAAATCAGACACGATAGATTTGACATCGTACGATTACTTATATTTGAGAGATTAATGGTCAAAGATGAGCAATAAAGTAAAAAAAAAATATATATATATATAAACAGGATGAAGCTAACATATCTAAGAAGACAGAAAACTGGTGTGCAACAGAGATATTACCTTCCAAATGAGCACCTAGTCCTTCCAAAACAGAAACGTTTGCACGTATAACACATAATGCCACGTCAAGTGCCGACTGCAGGAGTGACTTTACCTCCCTTTGAACAAGATCAACAACAAGCCCCTGTTATATCAGAATAAAATTAGTTTTTGTTCTGTAAGAGATTCCATGACTCGAAGAGGTGAACACGACAAACCTGATCCCTTGCCCAAGATGCAGCCCCAGAGCCATCAATTCCACCAGCAGATAGTGTTGCTACAGACACAGGACCAATAGTTTGACTCAGGCCATATTCGGCAATCGCTTTGTACGCCATGTCGGTTGCTCTTCTTATATCATCAAGTGCACCTGTCGATACACGTCCTGCATAAGCAAATTCTTCTGCAGCACGTCCTCCAAGGAGGGTAACTAATCGTCCTCGAAGTTCGTCAACGAAAAGAAGGTATCTCTCTTCATCGGTGGGAGGGGTGTATGTAAAACCCATTGCACCTCCAGATCTGGGTAATATGCTCAACTTCTGGATTAAAAACAGCCAAAAGCAAAAAAGATGGCATCAAAGTATTCTTCATCAGCTCTAAGAAACACTAATAGGGGTACCAAACATAAAAGTATACTCCCTTTGTCCCGGTCATTTGTTGTCATATTCAATTTTGGGGTCTCTCGGTCAATTGTTGTCCTTTCTATTTTAAAAATTAACTTGATGAGCAATTTGATCATTCACATTCAATTTGTTCCACTTGTCATTTAGTAATTGGCCCCCTCCTCTTTCCTTGGTCTTTGTGCCAAAACCAAAGGACAACAATTGATCGAAACGGAGAGAGTACAATATAAGATTTAAATTTTCAAAGGTTTGACAAGTACAAATACAAGTATAAACATTGGTTTTCAGACTCATAAAAGCATACAGTGTACTTGCTTGCACAATTACTATTCTAATTTAAACACACTTTGAAATCAACACAAACATAAATCTTTCTGAATTCGACCATGACATTATATAGAAATTATGACTAAAATGCGGTCAACAACTAGATTGATCATGAAAGACGTGAATGAATGCATGGTAGGGCGTCTAGTCGGAAGCATGTCGGAAGCATATGAATCGTTGTGTTGCCACCTTGTACATGTCATAATAGCAAAACTAAGAGGAAAGAAGTGAAGATGCCTTTACCTCTACTCGGGGCTGGCCTGGGAGCAAATTTGCAACAGCAGTCCCTACCACTGCATGCCCAGCCTCATGACGTGCTACAACAGCCTTCTCATTTCCGTTTAATTTGCCCGTCTTTTTCTCTATTCCCTACAATAGTTGATTCAGTGCAACTATGAATCTCATTAAGAATTAAATGCTTACACTGTTTTGAGATTGGCACATTAACCAAGACACACAAACATGGACCAAAAAGCACGAAAAAGGAGTAACTGAGGTAGAAAGGTCTATACCGCTACTGACCGCTCAAATGCTTGACAAAAATCTATTTTCTCCACGACGACTTTATTTTGCCTACCAGCTAACAACGCAGCTTCATTTACTAAATTTGCGAGATCAGCCCTGAAACATGTTTCAATATTGTGCATTAGAGAAAACAAAATGAAGCTATGTAATGATGAGATTGAGACAGCGTAACTACACAAGTCGATACCCTGTGAAACCGGTCGTCATGGTGGCAATAGCATTGAGGTCAACATCTTCTGTTAGAGGAAGATTTTTCTTGGAAGCATGTACATTTAATATAGCTAACCTCCCTGTCTTATCTGGTGTTTCTACCTGATATGTACATGGTTATACTGAAAGCTTGTAAGTCAAAAGATCTATAGAATATTACAACCAAAACACCAGACACTCACAAGACAGACCTGAACCACTCGATCAAATCTTCCAGGTCTAAGAACAGCAGGATCTAAGACATCAACACGATTAGTTGCTCCAAGAACAATCACGGTAGAGCTGCTGTCAAACCCATCCATCTCCTGTAAGGTAACGTGTAGAACAATAAACCAATTAAAATCTGCATTGAGCGTTTCAGAAGCTGACCATTGAATCAGCAAATGGATTACCGTGAGTAGCTGGTTCAGTGTCTGATCTTTCTCATCAGTGCTTGAACTTTGCAATCTTGCATCACGTTTTTTTGCAACTGCATCTATCTGTGAAGAATTTCAGTGTTATATCAAACCTTTACATGAAAAAATTCAGACACCAACTTTCATCAGGGCAGCAGGCCATTAATCTCACCTCATCAATAAAAATGATTGATGGAGCTATTTTCTTTGCTTGAGCAAATAAGTCTCGGACTCGAGATGCTCCCATGCCAGAATATAGCTCGACAAATTCACTACCAGCACAACTAATAAATGAAACTCCCGCTTCCCCAGCAACAGCCTTCGCCAGAAGAGTCTTGCCTGTCCCAGGAAGACCCACCTGCGAGTTGGTGCAGTCAGAGGACTGGTAAGATATTAAGATTAACAGCTAACACAATTTCAAAGACTACATGTAGGAAAAGCAATTATTCCTCGAGCAAGAATGAAGACACATCCTGAAGGGTAAGAAGTACAAAAAGTATAACAAGGAACGCTGCCGATAAGTAATGAATTATCCGGTCTGAAGTCTGAACTAACGGGTTTAGTATACTACCCAAGTTACTTTTACAAATAGTGATGAAATAGGTAGTTTTTTAGAAGCATTTGCATCAATTAGCCTTCAGATAATCAGATAAGAAAAGCCAGTTAAACAGTTATTGAATATTATATCACGTAGAGTCGAATGATAATTACTTAACAGAACAATGTATATCTGATTTGTACAAGCTGTCCCCCTTACAATGGGATTAGAGACTATAATAAAAGTCTTTACTGACACCACAATATAGTACGAACTGAATGACTCCACTCACCAGTAAAACACCACGAGGAGAACGAGCTCCAAGGCGTACGTACTTGTCTGGGTTCCTCAAGAATTCCTGCCCAATATACAAAATGATATTTCCACATTTCCCGTACAGAAACAGTTAAATTTTATAGCTCAAACACATACAACAATTTCATCCAGTTCCTCTTTGGCCTCATCGACACCTGCCACATCTGCAAAGGTAACCCTTGTTCCTGACTTCGAGTCTTTTGCACCATCAGAGCTATCTGATTTACGTACTTTAATCTGTTTAATCTGACCCGTCTTCTGCACATATCAATGACCGTCAAACCACGGAAGAGGTAAAAATAACCACATTTACTACTATATCAATATTTTCGAGTTAATGAAGTATCATACGTGTGAAAAGTGGTCATGTATTTTTTCAATTGCTCCGGTTACGATCATAATATAGAACAGAGTCATCTGCAAAGCCAAAATAATCATCATTCATTACACATAATTCCGCAGTAACCGAAAAAAATCAATCAGTAGCGAGAGGTAAAGCCATGTACCACGGCAGAATGCAAAAACTGGCCAAACCGATTCACAGGGGACCTGAAACTAACCCCATTATCAAACATCATCTGATAAGGTGTCTGTATATCAGCTGGTCTAGTGGTACTATACACTACCCTCTTCGTCGGCGCCACACCCGTCAACAACGACATCGTTTCGCAGTCCTGAATGCTACTCACTCCAATCTCCTCATTACTCCTCAACTTAAACAACGTATCCACACCATCAATTTCCACTTTTTCAACTTGATTACTACTAATCTTACTCAAAAACTCACTATACGGCACGTTAATCGTTAAAGGCTGAGGCTCGGACCCCATTATCGGAATATCGAGTCTAAGAAACCGAAATACTAATATTATAAACCCTAATTGAAAAGCTAGTAAGCTAATTTCTTCACCTTGAATCAATGGCTGCCACTTCCACCTCCCCCTCCACTTCCCCCGGCTTTTACTCTCTTCATCTTTCTCTCTATTCGCCGTCTCCGGCGGCGGAGAATCAGTGTTTTCCGGCGACGAATTTGACGGAGAATTAGGGTTTTCCTGAGCGCGAATTCGAGTAGTAATTTGCTCGTTTCGATTCCGTGAATTCGTGAAATCCCCATATTTTGACACCCTAATTTGAGGAAAACAGTTTGATGGTTGAGAGGAAGTGTAATTTAGAGATAAATTTGAAGAACTACGTAAGTAGATTGGTTCATTGCAGTAATAATTTGAATTTAATTTAGTGTGGATTAATGATTTGTCGATAATTGATTCCATGTCGGAAACTGTAGAACCCTAGAAATTGGGGATTTCTAGCTTCATAGTTCATACGACCGTTGGAAAATGAACAATTTACTTCTTTTATCTGAATGGGGAGGGAAGGTAAAGTTTATCCACATAAAAAAGTAAAATGATGTAAATTACTATTGTTCACGTGTCATCTGTCCTTTTAATTCGGTTCGATCGATTTAGAAAATAAGCTAATATGGATGAAATATTTTTTGTGAGTTGAGAAACGCGTATGTCCTAGTCTGTCCCAAGCATACTAACCGACTTGTATATAAACCAAAAAAAAAAAAAAAAAATCGACTCTGTGTCTAAGAAAATGCTCTTTTGATCGCCTCTAGTTTAGTACAGTATAAAAAGTATATTACTTTAAAGACTCCGGGTGGAAATAAATAGAATTTGATTTTGTTTTTTAAGTTTTTCATCATGTAGAACTTCGTAAGTTTGGTTTGGAGTTATAATCACTCAAGGCAACTTATAGTTACTTTGTTTTTTTATTAAGTTAAAATTACGTGAGCATTTATTAAAAAAAATCATATAGGTTTTACTTTATAGTAAATTGTTACTCGATCATTGAACAAGTCACGAGTCAACCTATTTAAAATCCGATCGAGTTTGAATGGGAAAAAGGAAATTATCTACACTTGTAAGTCGTATCAAATCTATAAATTAGTTTAATGGGGATC
The DNA here is from genome assembly GCA_009801015.1 of Silene noctiflora. Classification (NCBI taxonomy): domain Eukaryota; kingdom Viridiplantae; phylum Streptophyta; class Magnoliopsida; order Caryophyllales; family Caryophyllaceae; genus Silene; species Silene noctiflora. The sequence goes on from VHZZ01016533.1 coordinate 20,957, forward strand.
AGATAATAGTAACACAAAACATTTTATAAGGTTGCATACGGAGTATTTGTTATCAACATATGTATATCTTATTCACCTAAACTATAGAACGTAAATACTAATAATGAAACAGGTTGATCTTACTTGCTCTAAAGGATCCATCTGAGTTTTATTTCCTCATTTAAAGCAAAAAGAGACAATTACATGATGTGGGGATGGTGATAAAGAGTTGAATAGGTAAATGAACTTTTTCTCATTCCAATTTCAAAGTAACAATCATACAATAATCACACTTACAAATGTATATTTAAAGCAGTAAAAGTAATTTAAATTACATAATACTAAATATTTCCCCCATTCATTTCGACTCGAAGATTTTATTAAAAAAAAATTGTATGATGCATAGGAAGGGTGTAGTAACATTATTTTTAATGGAAGTTTTTACCTTCATAGGTTTGGCCAAACTGCCAATCTTTGGGTGCAACATGCCATGAAGTAACTTTTTTACCATCACTAGTTCGAACCCTAAAAGTCAATGATTGACCAACTAAACTCTCATGGCTCTCCCAATATTGACCCCAGTTCCTCTTCATCTCCACAAATGGCTTACCTTTATCTCCCTTTACCATCACAGCTCGGACATCGCCTGCGCCTGCAACGTTCGACACCATGACCAAGAGAAAGTATGCGTTCGAGCTTGGGGATATTGTAAATCGCATTCCTCCAGTTCTTATGCATGGAACCCTACAATTACCGAAAAATATGTGAGGAAGTTGTTAAACTTGTAAATGTAATCGTCAAATGATTCTCAATCATATGTTTACCATTGATTAAAATACTCTTTACAAAGGAAACTAAATAAATAAATAAATAAATGAGACAGATAGAGTAATTAAAATTATATAGAGCCTTGTCAGTATGTGTAACTTTCTCTAGCCCTATAGGGGTATAAAGGTCAAATGATGTGGTTTTGCTAAAAATATAGCAAAACCTACACTACAATTATCATTTGTTTGTTTTATGAATATATTTCTTACAAAAAGTTTGAAATGTGGTAATGATTATACGAAGGGAGTAGTAATAACATTACCTACGATATTGCAGAGGTACGACACCTGTCTTGTACTCGGCAAGTTGACCGAAAGCGGGTTGAGAGAGGTCAAAATGCTCTTGAGGAGGAGCACACCACCCGCCATCAGGGCACTCGTTGGTGGCAGTGACGATGATAGATGAACCGGGTTTGCAACCCTTTGAGACATCTTCGCACTTGAGCTCGTAACAACCTCCACAACCCGCACCCTTTTCAAACAATTGTGTGCTTATAGCTGCCGTTACTGGTCCGTACCCTTTGCCTTGTTTTTGCAAGTCACCGTACCCACATGCTCCATCTACATTGTTATTTAATGGACAATTATCTCCACAAAATTCTAATTCTTATAAGATCATATACTAAAAAATATCCAGAAAAATGCATTAAAAAAATGTGTGTTGTCAATATAATTAGAGGGCGTTCTACTAGTTTATCTCACGACTTGCTAAGTTTATTCGTAATTATATAAACTTAGATAAATATATAACCATACAAAAATGTAAAAACTCCGTATGAGATATTAACATATATTGTTGTTGTTATGATTATTGTATTACTATTGTTATTCTGTTGCGATGATTTAGCTATTTAAAATAAAAAAATTCAAAGTTCTTATAGAAAATTAATCGATTTCACATTCCTAATTAAATTTGTCCTTCTAATTAAATAACACGCCAAAAGAATCATCCATACTTCAAATTATAATAGTTTTAACTAAGATTAAAAAAAAAAAAACTTAAAGAACAAAGCCTACATAAAAAAAAAAGGCATAATTTTAGCATATATAGCCATAATTAGATAAATTACACATAAGATCAAAATATATACCATAAGTTCCAGAGCCATCAGAGCCACCATAGAAGGTAGCACGAGCCGATCTCCACGGACCAGGTTGGTACTTAGGCCTTTTGGCATGGACGTCGTTGGTAAGGAAGACCGCCACAAGAAGGACCAAACACAAGGTGGTGGCTCGATTAAATGACTCCATTAATTATGAGTTAGGATTAACCTAATTAATTAATCATGTACTAAATGTGTCTACAAAATTGTTAATATGATTATTTCCCTTGTTTCCTCTATATATATACTTTGATGCATGCTATAATTTAGTTGATTGTTATTTAAACCATGCATTGTAAATAGTTGTAATCTAAATTTCATTGGTTTTCTTTCATTGTATTACCTGTAATTTTATCCTATATTTGGCTCTCTTCCCTCTAATTTGTGTTTCCTTATCATTTTAATTTTAATGGTTTGTTAACCTGATATGAGAGTTTGAGAGCATAATATTAGACGTAATGATTAAATTAATTCACGAAGAAAAAATGAAATAGCGCTATAAAATGATGCCAAAGTTGCAAAAAATGATACTGAACTTGCATTGGTATCACCTAGTGGTGTCCGCCCTATCATTATTAATTTTAATTTTAATATATGATTTTTTTTTGTGCGAATGATATGAATATATGATGGAATACTTATGTACTATTAGTATTTCGTAGCTTAAAATGAGAGTAATGCATGTGGTCATAAGAAGTTAATTATGTGTAATACTCTTTATAAAAAAAATTATTTGTGTATTGAGAAGATGAGAATAAATGACAAGAGCAAAATTGTACAGTAACAGTCGTAAAAGTAAAATCTATAAAATCTAATTAAAAGTGTACCTAAAATAATGTGACATGGCGAATTTTAATGTGACGTGGCATCTTTAAATGTGATGTGCCATATTCTTAATGTGACATGGAATATCAATTTATTATTACATAACATTAATTTAATTCATTTATTTATAAATTAATTTAATTAACTTATTTATAATATTAAAGGATATTATCATTATTCTTAAATTAATTTTGTATATTAAATATATTGTTTTCCAAWATTTATTTAACCCTTACAAATTTACATCAAAAATTCATAAGTTATAATTAATATTAACATTATAATTGAAATTTTTATAATAAAAAATGTTTATAAATGTCATAATTATATTCATAATTAAAATTGAAATTTTAATTGAAACTTTTTTAATAAAATATGTTAATAACTTAATTAAAGTATTTCATATTACTTAACACCCACCATTTTTATGTTAACATTTTTTTCTATTTAATTCATTTTTTTAATTAAACATAGTAATAGATTGATTAAAACTCTTCATAGTACTTAACACCCACCAAATTAATAAATATTATTTTTTATTTAATTAATTTTTGTAATATAATATGTTAATAAATTTATTAAAAAAAATTATATTACTCCCTAAACAACTAGCAAGGTGAATTTTGTAAAATAAAAAAAAATAAATAAATAAAGCAAACCTTTTACATATCATTTCTCTTACTTTATATTTATGTCTATATTAAATTTGCTAATAATGAAAAAAAAATGCTCAAAAGTCATAAAACCCTGCTACATATTTATGGATATATTAAATTTGATAATAATAAAAAAAGACGTCCAAAAGTCATAAAACATATCCTCAATTGGTTATAGATGTTTGATGGAAAACAACATTTGTGAGCCAAAATTAAAGTCAATATTTTTTCTTACCCCATCATCACCAAGAGAATTGTATGTGTCAATAATCTTTCTTATCATTGTATCAACATCAAGGTAAGTGTATTAAGGTAAGGTAAGTGTATTAAGGTTTTAAATTAATAACTTATTTATTTATTTTTAAGTTCCATTGGTTATGAAGTACTTATCACATTTTTAAACTTCACATATATGTTGTTTTATTCTCATTTAGGGGGTGTCAAGATTTGTTGAGTTGTGTTATTCAAAGGTAAATATACTTACATCTTTATGATTCAATGTCCTCTTTCTTTCATTATTTAAGGGAAAACTTAAATTAATAACGATAAGGTTAATATTACATATATCAAATTCCACCATTTTGTTTGTTATTAATCACTCGATGAAATTTTTATTTTTTTTTGTAGGGGTGGTTAATTGGAAAAAGAGGACTATATATGAAGAAGGAAATACTAGAATTGCTTAAAAAAATACTCCCTCCATTCCACTCAATACTATATTATAAATTAACTATAGATTGACAACATAAATATGAATGACTAATTGTTTTTGGTTTCATAAAATAAAATAAAAAATAGTATTTCACAAACTTTCAAATGTATGTTTTATTTTGGTATGTGTTGCTTTTTTATTCATTACAGTCTCTTTGAAAAACAGCTCTCATAGAATGAAATTGGAGTTGCGAGGATCTTAATCTTATTAACAAGTTGAACATAATAAATCCTATTGACGTGGATAATGGCTAAATGTACATTATTATCTAATATTTATTCGTACATGTCATATTATCTAATGTATATGTCTTACAACACATAATGAGATTTCAATGAGATTTGTAGTAAGCTACTAATTGCTGGGACGAATCTTATCAATACGATAAAATAATAAAACTAAAACAGATAAATCCGTGAATTTCACAGGTCACAAACCTAGTTTGTATGTGAAAGAGCAAAATTATTTTACCCTGATTTTTTTTTTTCCTAATTGACCCACTAGTTACTACTACATGGTGAATTAAACTAAGTAATTTGCATGACACATAAATATATAAAAATGTCCATGTGTAGACTGATAAAAAAAATCCAACATATGTACATAACTTAGTGATACATGCATTGAGTAACCAAACAATCTTAATTCATCTTTGCAATTCATGGAAAATTCTATTTTTTATACTTAAGTGGTTGATTTATTTAATAAGCAAATATAATCCCAAAATGAATCATGACAAGTTAGATATGAATTTGCTAAATGAAAAAACAAGCTAGATATAGATTATGGTGCTGTTTGGCCAAGTTTTAAAAGTGTTTTTCTAACTGAAAAAGTAGTAGCTTGGCTAAACACTATAGATTACAGAGTTTTAGAACTACTTTTAAAAAGTCAGAAACTCATTATTCACCCCCAAAAATAGAAGTAGGTATTTGCTAATTCTACTCCTACTTTCACATAAAGAGCCAAAAAAAACAAAAAAAAAACTAGATGAGAGTAGTTAGGCCAAATATATGAATTTTACCCTGATTTTTTTTTCCTAATTGACCCACTAGTTACTACTACATGGTGAATTAAACTAAGTAATTTGCATGACACATAAATATATAAAAATGTTCATGTGTAGACTGATAAAAAACTCCAACATATGTACATAATGTTGGAGTAAGTTGTTGCTCCAAACTTAATGTAGAACATTTGTCCCACATTGGTAGAATAGTGGGAGTGTTTCTACTTTATATATGTGAGTGAATTATCTAGTGTTAACTAGATAATGGTGGGGAGACCGACTCTAGTCTCCCCACGCGCGCGCCGCCGCCGCCGTCCGTCCGGCTCGGCTCGTGACACGTGCACGGTGGGGTGTGGCTATGTTTTTGCTTCGGGTCCAGACCTTTACCTCGGATTCTAGCTGTTACAATTCTAGTCGTTGGGGCTTTATTACACGCAATAATCTCTGTTTTTATTACGATTGATTATTGGTTTTACGACCATTAATCCTGAGATTTTATGATCTTTCTTCTGACTGTTGGAGCCTCTTTCATGCCTATATATACTCCGTCTTTCTTATCTTATGATTATCAGAAAAACTCAGAAACTCTTCCTCTTCTTTCTAATCCCCTAAATAATGTTTTATTGAGAGCAGTTCCCACTTCCGTCTGTGGAGTGCACCATTGTGCGGAAGGAGACGTTAACCCTGGAATTGGTGACCACGAATCCCAAGGAGCACCTGTGTGGGGGTCTAACTGATTTAGGGCAGTGTCTTACACGGCGTCTCGATTAAGGTCATTGTTGGTCAGATAAGTTATATTTCCTACAATCTAAATCAGTTATAAAACTTTCTGATATTTGTTTACCTTACTATTTTCGTTTATTTTTAACAATGACAAACCCATCCGGAAATTCTGACGATTCCAATGTCAATCGAGAAATTGTTACCACCACTCCCAATAATTCTGTTAACCATTTCAATATGCATCACAAAATTGTTCCCGATCTTACTAAAATGGAACTCTTAGATGGAAAAAATTATAGGAGATGGTCTGAAAAAATCTTGTTCTATTTCTCACAATATGAGATTGATTATGTGTTGTTTCAAGAACCACAATCAACTGAAGAGTCTAGTTTGTCTGAAATTGTCAAACCCGATAACAAACCTGCAAAAGACAATAGGACTGTTAGAGGTGCTATGCTACATTATATGGTCGACAGTTTGTTTGACATCTATTGCAAAACTAAAACCGCAAAAGGAATATGGGATGCTTTAGAAACAAGTATGGGTCTGATGATTTYGGTACAAAGAAATATGCAGTAGCAAGATGGTTAAAATTCGAAATTACTGATGGTAAACCAATTATGGATCAAATACATGAGTATAAAAATCTGGTTTCTGAAATTCTTGGTGAAGGGATGGTGTTATGCGAGTATATGCAGGCTAATGCTCTTATTGAGAAGTTGTCTTCTCCTTCTTGGGATGAGTATAAGAAGCATTTGAGGCATAAGAAGAAAGATATGAAATTGCAGGAGCTGATTGGTCATATCAAGATCGAGGATGCTACAAGSAGTCAGGATCGTGCCAGGACTAATGCTACTAACACTGTTAAAGCTAATGTTATTGAATACAGGAATACAAGTACGAACAAGATGAGCTATGATCAATACAACAAGCCACAAAATTTTGATAAATCAAATAAGACGATGACAGGAAATTGTTGGTGGTGTGACAAGCCTGGCCATCCCGCTTTCAAGTGCAATGCAAAGAAAGCATATGAGCAAAAACAA
>VHZZ01016546.1:17113-33001 GCA_009801015.1 Silene noctiflora
TTTTATTGTTTGCATTTTATTATTTTCCATTGCATAAACCAATCAACAAAACACCCATAACTTGTGACCGTTCAAGGTAAAATTCTATCCATCACAACAAATTAACAACTACCGCGCTCTCCGTGGATTCGGCGCCTAAATACTACATTCATTTGTTGTTGCTAGGGAATTTATTTTTGCATAGGTTAGCGATGACCTATCAGTACTGAATACGGAGTACAATGAGCCTCAGTCATAATCAGCTTCTTACATTTGTCATCCTTAGGCACACACTACCTCCCATCGAACCGAACACTCCCATCAGAATGAATAGAGAATCGAGACACTGCCCCCTTCTCCACTCCAGCCCTCCACTCCTCAATCTTAGAATCAAGAACCTTCTTACTCCGTATATCATCATACAGCTCTGGCTTAACTGTCAGATCTCCTCTAGCATCCCTTTTCTGGATCACATGAATCCCCATCTTTGTCACCTCATCAAACAATCTCACCAGTGATATGGCTGTGCATAAATAATGCACACTCTTCCTACTCAACGCATCTGCTACGACATTCGCCTTCCCTTCATGGCATACAATATCCATGTCATAATCCCCAATGAGCTCCATCCACTTCCTCTGTTGCATATTCAGCTCCCTCTGAGTGTAGATGTATTTCAAACTCTTATGATCAGAAAACACCGTAAAGGTCGCCCCATATAGTTAGAGTCTCCATATCTTGAGATCAAATACAACTGCACCCAATTCCAGATAATGTGTTGGATAATTATCCTCATAAGACTTCAATTGCCTAGAAGCATAGGCAATGACTTTCCCATTCTGCATCAACACACAACCCAACCCATTCTTCGAAACATCTGTATACACCTCGAAGTTCTTACTCCTCTCAGGTAAAGCCAAGACTGGAGCTGTAGTCAAATGCTCCTTTAATGTTTGGAACGCTGTCTCACAACTTTCATCCCAGCAAAACCGGTTCTCCTTCCTCATCAACGCCGTCATAGGTCTAGAAATCTTAGAAAANTTTAATGTTTGGAACGCTGTCTCACAACTTTCATCCCAGCAAAACCGGTTCTCCTTCCTCATCAACGCCGTCATAGGTCTAGAAATCTTAGAAAAATATTTGACAAACCTCCAGTAGTAGCCAGCCAAACCAATAAAACTTCAAACTTCAGCCACATTATTCGGCGCCTCCTAGTTAGACACTACAGTTATGTTGCTAGGATCCACCAGCACTCCCTCCTTAGAGATCACATGGCCCAGAAAGGCCACCTTTTCCAACCAAAACTCGCACTTGGATAATTTAGCATACAACTGGTTATCGCGTAAGGTTTGCAATACTAATCGTAGGTTCTCGGCATGCTCCTCCTTAGTCTTGGAATAGACCAAGATGTCATCGATAAACACCACCACGAACTGATCCAAGTATTGACTGAAAACCCGGTTCATAAGATCAATAAACACTGCTCGTGCATTAGTCAATCCAAACGGCATCACCACGAACTCATAGTGACTATACCTCGATCGAAAAGCTGTCTTCGGTATGTCTTCATCCCGAATCCTCAATAGATGACATCTCGACCTGAGATCTATCTTGGCAACGGATACTTATTCTTCACCGTGACATGGTTCATCTCCCTGTAGCCTATACACAATCTCAAGCTCCCATCTTTTTTCTTCACAAACAACACTGGTGTACCCCAAGGCGATACACTAGGTCGGATGTACCCCTTCTCTGACAGATCATCCAACTGCTTCTTCAACTCCTCTAATTCCTTTGGTGCTATCTGGTACAGAGCCTTAGATATAGATCCCGTTCCCGGTTTCAACTCCACACTAAAGTCAATTCCCCTCTTTGGCGGTAACCCTGATATCTCCTCTGGGAAGACATCCTCAAACTCCTCCACAACTGGTATCTCTTCTGCTCTCAGCTCCTCGGACCAGTTATCCCATATATGACATAGAATCAAAGGACACCTCTTCCTCAAGTAGGACTTCAAGATTATGACTGCAATCAACTTGACTTTGGGTTTGACCATAAACCCACGGTAAGACACCCTAACACCCTTAGGACCCCTCAAGGACACCTTCTTTTGATGACAGTCTATTCTAGATTTATACTTTCCCAACCAGTCCATCCCGACTATCACCTTAAAACCATCCAATGGAAATTCAAACAAGTCAACTGGAAGATCAACTTGTCCAATTACCATAGACACTTCCTTAAACAACTTCCCACAAGACACTGATTCCCCAGACGGCATAAAAACATCATCTTTTTTACAGACACAAACTCTCCCAAACCCAAAGACTTAGCATGACTTGACGATACAAAGGAATGTGACGCCCCTAAATAAAAAAAATGAAAGTAGGAACGTTATTAACAAGAAATGTACCATTGACCACTTGCGCATCCTCCATAGCAGCTTGCTTGTCCATCATAAAGAGTTTAACTCTCTTCTTTTGGCTATCTTCCTGCACCGTACTAGCTGACGCTGTAGACTTGGTAACTGATGCCTGATTGACATTAACCGCCGGACACGGATAAGAACCTCCACCATTTCAGTTGAAACCGCCATTGTGACTCTGCCCTCCTTGGTTACTCCATGACCCAACTGGCTGGTTGCTCGCATAGCTCTGTGCCTAAGAGAAGTGACCTAGAGACTGCCTCAAAAAGCCTCTCCTTGGTGCACTAGTACACTCATGTCTCTTATGGCCAGCACCACCACACTTGAAGCATGAGATACTCCAGTTAGCACCACCACTGCGACCTTCCCGTCTATAAGAAGATCCGCCACTGAACCCCGACCCCGATGAATAAGCCTTAGGCTGATTGTGGTTGCCCCGCTTGTAGCTATAATGGCCACCACCCTCACTCTCAGCCATTCTCTTCTCTGAATTCTTCTCCCCGGTTTCCTTGGCCAGCTCGACCAATCTTTCAGCTCTCCCAGCCCTCTCATACACCTCTTTCACATCCGAAAGAGTACCCGTCGGCAACTTCTCCATGATTTTATAAGCCAGCCCCTTCTTAAACCGAAGCGTCAATTTGACCGGTGTCAACCCCATATCCTCAGAATACCTAGACTTCTCGTTGAACTTATGGTAGTAGTCACTCACCGTCATACCCTCAGTCATCACGAATGCATCGAACTCATCCCTCAGCTTACTACGAACATGCTACGGGACGAACTCATTCCTCATATCCCTCTTAAACTCGGACCACGGGATCGCGGTCTCACCTTGCTTCAGATAACTTTCCAGCGCATTCTCCTTCACCTTATCCCACCATTCCCCAGCCGAGTCCCTTAGGTAGAATACAGCCTATTCCACCTTGAACTCATCTGGGCAATGCACCACCTCGAGGATATTCTCTATCTCACGATGCCAGTTGTCGAGCAAGATCGGCTCACCCGTGCCTAAGTAGGTTGTAGGATTCAAGCGAGCTATGGTAGTACTCATTTTGGAAAAGTCTACCCTCGTCTCCTTCTCCTTCCCAAACCTCTTAAGAGTCTCGGTGAGGGCATCATGATACTCGATCATCTTTACGATATCCTCAATGCTCATCTCCTGAGCTTTAACATACGATGCTGACCTCTTTGGCAGCATTTCTATGAGCTAGAGAAAAAAGATAAACGTACACACATAGCCTACGACTCAAAGAAATAACAATCCGCACAAAGACGCACTCGATTGAGTACTAAAACATACTCAGTCGAGTAGGACAAACACGATCGAGTTAATACACACTCGATCGAGTAACTAAACTTCCGAAAACTAATGAGGGTCTGACAAAAAACATACTCGGTCGAGGTCAAAACCCACTCGATCGAGTATCGCCTACTCGATCGAGTCCCCCACTTACTCGATCTAGTAACTATGAAACAAAGATTTTTGCCCAAATATCACCAAATACCTACTCGTTCGAGTTGGCCCTACTCGATCGAGTCCCACCTACTGGATCGAGTTCCCCCTACTCGATCGAGTCATGCTCATAAACTACACTACTCGCATCCTTTACATCATAACTTTACGCAACAACATTAATAGTACATATACGCAGCATACATCACCTTATTCCTATTCACATGTTACTAATATAAATCAATAGTAAATATCCGACATCACATAACATTTCTCACACCATACTTTACTTATCCCGTCATGCCATTCAATTCATCCAACCCAACCACATATCTCATCCATCATACATGCATCAAAGATAACAAGAAACAGGTAGCGATCCCATGACACACCCTTTCTGACTAGTTCAAAGTTGTAAGGGCAAGTTCGCGAATTTAGGGCGTCTCCCAAGTTTTTGCATTACCTCCTAACAACTCCTACTCGGGTTCCTTTTAATTTGACTCCCTATGTTCATTAAGTTCATTGGTTACAAGTTCCAAAATCGTCGCTCTGATACCACTTTGTAACACCCCCACATACCAAGGTGCCTTACCACGGCCACCCAAATATATGGAGATGCTACCATCTCGGTTACCCAAGGCACAATATATCAAAAGTGATCATCAAGAAACAACATTTAAATTTAAAATAGTTTAAGTCATACATTTCAAAACGAAAACTGCAAAACTATGAATTACGATACAACTGTACTAAACAAAAACTACTAAAACCAAAACTGTTATAAGACTAAGCGGAAGACCAACTAAAAGACCAAGTGATGACTCCATCCCGAGCAACCCGCGAGCTTTCCAAGGCATACCTGCTAATCAACTACTCACCATCCCCGAATGGAACACTACAGTTTTCAAAACACATAAACACGATCAGTTACTGCATAATAAGAGAAGACAATACAACATAGAATCACATTCCACCAACTCCACAATACTCCATACACCTGACTACACACCAAGTGTGTAGTCCTTCCAGTTTACCCGTCGCAATAGGTAAACCCGTCAGTGGGGACCGCAGCCTTACCACCTAAGCCTCGCTCAAAACCATAGAGCGCAAAACCCAATGATCATTAATGTACACATCCCCCTTGTGACGGGAACCACAGAGGGCGAATAAGGGCGTGAAGCCATTCCCGCAAATGACTCCACTCAGCCGAGGGCGCACCTCGCGAACCATATACAATAACAACAATCATCCATAAAACTGAAAAACATGCCAATATCAAACAATACCATCACAATCATAGTCATACTCATATAACCACATCACCACATTCCCTTAACCAATTAAACAATAACTGAGTAGGGAAACCTTACCTGAGACATAAATCACACGGCTAGTGCAAGCAATCAGAATATCTCTTCTACGAAGTCACCTCTTATACAATAAACATCAAATTATAATCTACTCAACCATTAAATCCCAAAAACCTCCAATCTACCCAATTAGGGTTCAAACAAAATGACTTAATCAACATAAAAACGACATAAGGATCTTACCCACGATACGACGATCACAACTGTATGAAAAGCCCTAAAAGTTGAGCACTTTTGCCACTTGATTTGATAATAAAGATAAAAGAGGATGCAACTTAGTTTCGAATTCTCTTTTTTGTGAAAAGATGTAAAATGAAATTGATTTTAAGAGGTGACAAAATGTTATAAAACCCCTCTTTTCTTTAAAATCAATCTGAACACAAACCCGTAACAGCGCAGTTACTCGATCGAGTAACTAACGTATTCGATCAAGTAGCCTCTACTCGATCGAGTTCCCAGAACTCGGTCGAGTAACTAACAAACAAGACCCTTCCAGAACATGCACATAACTTACTCGACAGAGTACCCCATACTCGATGGAGTACTCAAAGACCAGAATACCTGAGGTATTATAGTAAATTTGGAGGGATGACAATTGAGGATTCACATCTTCATATTGAGACCTTTTGTGACTATTGTGATGCTATTTCTCAAACGGGTGTAACACAAGACCAAATTCGATAGGTGTTGTTTCCTTTTTCCTTAATCGGAACTGCCAAGCAATGGTTGAAAAGACTAGACAAGGGTACTCTTGGTATCGATTCTTGGAATGATTTAGCACTTGATTTTTTACAAGAAGTCCTACCCACCCGAGAAAACCAACATGCTTAGAGCCCAAATCAGCGGGTTTAAACAAAGGGATGAGGAGTCTCTTTATGAAGATTTGAAAATATTCAAAGCAACATGTCGCTCTTTCCCTCATCATGGGTTGACCGAGTGGTTCTTAGTCCAACAATTTTGGAATGGATTGTTTGAATATTCAAGGAATGTTTTTAATACGGGGTCAAATGGGAGGTTCACCGAAGTTGATGACAACCAAACATTGGCCAAAATAGAAGAAATGGTGGTCCATAATTCCTAATATAGTCGACCAAGAAAGACCACTAGAGGAGGAAAGCATGATGTGGATTCCATCACTCAACAAAGTGCCGATTTGAGTGCACAAATGTCTTCTCACATCGATGCAATGAACTTAAAATTCGACAAAGCTATGGCTAAGATAAGTGAAGCCTCTTGTTCATCGAAACAACAAGCATCCCAACATGTCAATGCTATGACGGTAACACCTTCCATTCCCGATGATGTTTGTGAAAGTTGTGGAACTTTGGGACACACTCAACTTGAGTGTAGGGAAACCACCAAGCAAGTGAATGCATTTCGAGATTAAAAAAGCGGAACCCTGGAGTCGAACTTTTACAACGAAAAAACAAAATTTCATCCCAATGTTTCATACAAAAGCCAAAATGTTCAAAATACACCACCATACAATCCACCCCAAATGAGAAATCTCACTCAAAGACCTTTCTACAATTAAGGATTTCAAAGCTAAACATCCTACAACCAACCCAATGACCAAGCTTTTGATGTTCAAAAAGCGGTTTTTCAAATGTAAAAGAATCAGGAAGATTTCTTTGCTCAAATACAAAAGGATAGTAAAGCCAAGGACATCACCATCAATAAAATCCTTGCTCAAAACAAGATGATGGAGACTCGATTGTCTCAATTGGCATTTTCAAGCTCTTAAAGGCAAAAGGGGCAATTACCACCTCAAGGTAACCCCCCAACTAGGAATGAAACTATCAATGCCATCCAATTGAGGAGTGGTACACATTATGAGGGAACTAAAGAGCCAATTGAAGAGGAAAATGTTGAGAGAAGTGCTAAGTCAAGGGGAGGGATGCAAAATGGAGGTTTGAGAGAAAGGGATGAGCTGGACTCATAAAAAAGGAACACCAAAGTAGTAGAGCCTACTACAAATGAATCATTGAAGAGGAAAAACGAAAAAGGTAAAGAAGTTGAAAGGGAGCACATTGTGATTAAGCTACCCTTTCCAAGTCGTCAAGCTAAACCCAAAGTTGATGAGCAACTTAAGAAGTTAATGGAAATTGTGGAGAACTTGAAACTTTTTATCCCATTCACGGAACTCATCACTCATGTCCCGACCTATGCGAAAATAAGCGAAATACATGAAGGATATTCTTACCAAGAAGAGGTCCATTAAGATGTCGGGGACTATTGACTTTACCAACACTATTAGTGCCATCATCTAAGTAAATTCACCACCTAAGCATAAAGATCCGGGAAGCTTTTCTATCCCATGTACCATTGGAGACACCACCATTGGCAAAGCACTATGTGACCTAGGTGCTAGTGTTAGTGTCATGCCATATTCAGTGTGTGAAAATCTTGGTGTGGGGGTATTTAAGTGTACTTATAGACATCGTAAATGGAGGACTGTACCATAAAGAAACCACTACGAGTATGGGAAGATGTCCTGGTAAGAGTTGGCAACTTCTTTATACCGGTAGATTTCGTCATAGTAGGTATGGAGGAAGACTCTAATATACCCATCATCTTGGGGAGACCTTTCATTTACACCGCCAGAGCGATAATTGATGTCAAGAACAGTATGCTTACCCTTGAAGTGTGTGATAAGAAAATAACTTTCAATCTTGACAAAACAATGAAGGCACCACACTTGAATGAGCCATGCTTCATTGTTGACCATTACAATCGGAAAGAAGAGAAGAAGAAGTCGGGATCCCCCACTCAAAAGCCACCAAGGATGAAAACCCTAGTGGTAAAGATAGAGGGACCTTGCCCAATTGGAAGAAGGAAGTTGATGAAATTGAAATAGCTTTATTCGGAGAGCTATAAGTCTTTACAAACCACAACACAAAAGCAAGCTTGAAAAGCTCACTTTCAATGACAAGTACCGATGAAGGCCAAAAGAATGGAGAAGGGACTATGCGTACCCATGGTCTTTTCAAAATAGGGAATAAGTACCGGAAGTCAATGGCTTATGGGATAGCGAGTTTGAAGGGCTAGTCAACCCCTATGTCGAAAATTCTTTACTCTCGAGCCAAGACCATGTAGACCCTTGTCACTATGATTTTGACAATAGGAGCTATGAGAACGGAAGAAATGACATGACGAGGTCAACAAAAGACTTCTATCTTGAATCTGAACGAACTTTCGGTTACTTATATGAGATTTTGAGCAACATCAACAACATCTTCAACATGCCCCCTTGAAATCTTGAAAATGGAGGAGAGTTTGGTGGAGTCCTCCCTTAAACCACCATTTGTACATACACTAAATTTTTAACTTTCATTTAAATTCATTAAAATTTATGCATTGCATTTGTTTGCCTTGTTGTCAAGATTTTTGAACACGAGAGCAAGTGAGGGAGGTTACTAATTCTGTTTTGAAGTTACTTATATGAGGTGTTGGGCAACATCAATAACATCATCAACATGCCCCCTTGAAAGCTTGAAAATAGAGGAGAGTTTGGTGGAGTCCTCCCTTAAACCACCATTTGTACATATATTAACTCTTTAACTTGCATTTAAATTCATTCAAATTTTTTCGTTGCATTTGTTTGCCTTGTTGTCAAGATTTTTGAACATGAAAACAAGTAAGGGAGGTTACTATTTCTATTTTGAAGTTTGTATATTGATTAAGAAAAGTGTGGGGAAGCATATGCCTAGGCTAAACAAGCCTAAGGATCCCAACCCAATGCCAGAAATTTCGACAAAGAAGGCATCGAGAGTGCTAAATATGAGTCCCCACGAGTTGGCCTCAACTCATGGGAGTTGGAGCCAAGGGAGCATAGGAAATGTCCACTGCCAGCCAGTTCGTGCGAGTCCTGCAGAACTCGAGTGAGCTGGAAGAGAACTCGTGCGAGTCCTGCAGAACTCGTTCGAGTCTACATATGTTGAACTTTGCACTGCCCCAGAACTTGTGCGAGTTCCCCTATGAAGAAACCAGCTCCGTCCAAAGACTCGCACGAGTCCTGCTGTTACTTCAGCCTATTTTTTTGACATACTCCCACTTTGTTCCTTCCTTAATACAAACACAAATTCGACTCAAACACAATTGTTACCAAAACCCCAACTTCAAACTCATCAAATACTTACTCAAATTCATCAAACTTCATCATAATCTTATTTTTAGCCAAATAAAACAACTCCTTTATCAACATTTCACCCTTCTAATCATTTAAAACAACCAAATTCAACCAATAATTTCTAGGATTTGAGAAAACTTGAAAAATTCCAAATTAATTGTTTTTGGAATTGAAATTGAGAGTTAGGGTGAACTGTAAGGCAAATTGAAGACTTATAGATACATACTATAAGGAGCATTGAAAATGGCAAGAAAAAAAGGCAACGCCAACACTTCAAAGTCTCAAAATTTGTCCAAAAGGCAAAAAGTTTGTTTGAAAAGACACCTTGACCAAATTGGGAATTCTTGACCAAACCAAATCCTTCTTCAAGTCTATGGGATTATCTACCTTGTTTAACATGAATGAATTAAACTACCCTTCCCTTACATTGGATTTTATTAGCTTATTGAAATTGCCTACGGATGAGGGTAGGAGGTATGAAGAATTCCGGCTTTAGAATGTTTCAAGGAAAAATGAACAAAACGGACTTTGGAATTTAAAGTCTACGGAGGTTTTCCAAGAAACCTCGTAATTTTAATGCTACACTGGACGAGACTTTACCTTCCACAAAGATTGTCATGCCCTTTATGTCCATCCGGGTTTTCAGTATTGGCATCGTTTCATTGCTAATACTCTTATTGCCCAAAAGGAAGCAAACAACTTCTCGGAACTTGACCTTGTTTATCTCGAATCACGTATCAACGCCCATGGGGGTTATAAATCTCCATATAATATACTCCAATTTCTACTTGAAAGGTGGAGTGATATTCAGAAGGGTAAAGATAACACGGCCTACATTGTTAATGGTGGTTTAATAATGAGGTTGGCTAAGCACTTTAACCTGGATTTCAACGTCAACAAGGCTTATAAGCCGGTGAGAGAGGGTACCCTTATTGACAAGAGCGCCTTAATCAACAAATTACATTGGGAGACATTCTACCAATCTGTCATCAAGCAAGATTTACCCTATCAATGTGATTCGAGACATTATACCAATATCTTATTAAGCATGGTCTATCCTTCACAAGAAACATGAGAGATCTTTCACCTTTGTCACTCTACCCTACCCGTTTGCATTTCAATATTTCACCGTCAATGACCCTAACATCGTTGAGGGAAATAATTTTGCAACACAACTATTGAACATATTCATACGGAGGCATATAAGGAT
This sequence comes from Silene noctiflora, assembly GCA_009801015.1. Taxonomy (NCBI): domain Eukaryota; kingdom Viridiplantae; phylum Streptophyta; class Magnoliopsida; order Caryophyllales; family Caryophyllaceae; genus Silene; species Silene noctiflora. The sequence continues at coordinate 27,680 of VHZZ01016546.1, forward strand.
CGAGTCAACGATTATTATGTCAAATATCTACCCCTCCTATACATGGCTAGGCATGGACTAATTGATCATAATTGTCCTTTGTCGGATTGGGTGGACAAGAAGGTATTCTTTCCTAATGCTTCCGAAGATGATGGGGTCGGGAGTTCAAGTCGAAGGAGTGGATAGATTACTGAGGATGATGAGAATGATGAAGATTCTGATGATGGTAGCATGGAAGATGATGGAAGTGGTGATCAAAGTGTTGATGAAGGGAGTAATGACGAGAGCACCAAAGAGTAGCCGAGTGTTAAATTAGATGACGAAAAGGAGGATGGCACACATGGATGGTGATGACTCCCAAAGAATTACCCTTGTTCATATTTATGACTCTCCTACCCCTCCTTTAGCTTCTATTTTCACTCTTGTTCAAATCTTGTTCATTTTATTCTATAACTTGTTTTAACATAGTTTTTGTAGTGTCATTTTGGACCTTTCATGGCTATGATTTTTGAGTCTAGCAACATCAAAGACTTGCACCCCGGTACCATTGAGGTGTTTTTACATATTTTTGCTCCCACCATGAAGAATCCAAAATAACAAACTTAATCATGCATTGCATTCATAGACCATGGCCAAGTTTACCCCATGTTTTTGCACTAGAAATAGTGTTTCATTTGGTTTGGGGAACACTTTCTCATAGGCTACCCGAGTCAATTCAAATTGGCTCTCCGAACAATCGATAGCATGGATCACTTAGTATAGTTTAGATTAGCTTGCATCACTTGTACATATTTTGTAACACCCACGTAATTGAAGAGGTCCTATGATGAGCTTAAATTACTAGTGCTTAAAGGGATTGAAAGTACTATTCATATCAACAAAGTGCACTTTCTTTTCTGGCCAACCATGCAAAAGAACTCCAAAGTTAAGCGTGCTTGACCGGGAGTAGTCTTAGGATGGGTGACCTCCTGCGAAGGTTCTCAGGATGCGCATGCCTGAGGACAAAATGCGCTGGAAAGGACCCGTGTTGATCTGTGGGCAATGTACACAACCTGGAGAGCTATCATCAGTAACCGCTCCGGACCCAAGGTTTGGGCCGGGGTATTACAAGTGGTATCAGAGCAACCCTGCAACTGTGTGGTGATGGGAGGCAACGGTTATACGCTCCGGGAGGCAGTTGTTATACGCTCCATTGTGATCACCCACCTAGCGGGGGAGGATTCTGGTGTAGCGGTTATGCTCCCAGGCGCAACGAGGACGTTGCGTTCTTCAAGTGGGGGTGATTGTAACACCCACGTGATTGAAGAGGTCCTATGATGAGCTTAAATGACCAGTGCTTAAAGGGATTGAAAGTACTATTCATATCAACAAAGTGCACTTTATTTTCTGGCCATCCATGCAAAAGAACTCCAAAGTTAAGCGTGCTTGACCAGGACTAGTCTTAGGATGGGTGACCTCCTGGGAAGGTTCTCAGGATGCGCATGAGTGAGGACAAAATGCGCTGGAAAGGACCCGTGTTGATCTGTTGGCAATGTACACAACCTGGAGAGCTATCATGAGTAACCGCTCCCGACCCAAGGTTTGGGCCGGGGTGTTACATCTACCAAAATGAAATGTTACATTCTACCACCCTTAAAATGAATTTCGTCCTTGAAGTTTACTCACACCTACCAGTTAATCAATCCCCATTCTTTTTAAAAACACAACGTCACGGCCATCACCATTACTTTTAATGATATCAAACCACATGTCCATCCTTATTTCTACACCAAGACCAAAACTTCCAAATATACCACAACATTTAGAACCATCAAACTCCTTTTTTTCGCATCCTACACCTCTTAAGATAAATGTTACATCGTCGTAACTCAACTAATACTATGTCCTCATTGATTCCTTCCCGTCATCACCATCTCATGTCTCAGATAACCGCCTATAACCTCAACACCGACCACCATTCCCATATCCAAGGCTCTCTCTCTCTCTCTAACAGCTCCCGTACTCGTAAACATTCTGCACACTAGCTAACCTTTACCACAAAATCCTCAACATAACCACTACTTCAACTCTTCAACATTACCGCACAACCAGATTCTTCTCTATACACGCACCTATCCCCACAATCATAACTCATGATCCACAATTGCGACACGTACACTAGATCCTCAAATGTCCCCTTTGTACTTTCGCCCAACTCTTCCATAACTTAACATAACACTAACTCTCAGTTCTCCATACTTACTTCCCCAACAAAGATTATGAACCACCCGCAGCTTTCAGCTTAGTACACATATGCTCTACCAATTACTTGCCACAACTATGTCAACAAAAGTCTCATCTAACATAAGATCGAACGTACTCCAACAACCCTCCCCAAATATGTTTCACCGACAAGGTATCACTGTAACTATGACAACAACGACTACATGTGCAACTTTCTTCCATATTATACTCTACTCTCGCCCACCAATCGAAAATACAGGAAACATCACTAGACAAGACAACAACAGATATGCCTATACTAGACTGACAAATTCTTTCAAAAGTTCTCCTCACAAGTATCTCACTTACTCCACCATAACCGATGACATCATCGCAACACCGCCGCGCCGCAGCGCGAAAGTACCTGCATCGCAACACGGAGTACCGGAAAACAACAACCACATTACCAGTAAACAACATCCCGACACAGCGATCACCTCAGGACATCCACCCACGCATTAACCTTTTTGAACACGATACACAACATAATAGGATAACAGTTTTATGAATGTTATACCATACTACTACTCATGAGGCCAGAACCTCACACAATCACTGACACACATCATAGACCCATAATCAATCTAACTAGCCAATCTCGATCACGTAAGTTACCATCTGGTAAAACATATCTCTCACACGAGGTTAAACTCATATGCCCTTCATAACACCTTTTTCGCAATACTCATATTTACTACCACCTGACTAAAGTGAACATATAACCAATACTCAACTTCAGACCAACGCTCCTTATCTCGACACGTTATGCCCCCTCGCAACCATGAATACCAATTACTATAGTAAACTCCATTAACCATATCAACCATACCACCCCAACATCCATACTAATTCTACCCGAGCTTATCCTACTCCATTACTTAACACCAAAGTCTCATGCAAATTCTCTGCCAACTTCTTACTCCCTTTATTCCTCAAAACTCATTACTGACATGTTGTCCTGAAATTCCTATATAACCCATAACTTACATACTCATGATAGTACCTTATATCTCCATGATCCCTTACTTTCATGTCCCATAACCTTTTGTGAACACACACACTACTTACTACCATCCTCCTTGTCCCATTGCATTTGACAACACCCATAATCAACCCAACTCATTACTCCTATTACCCAGCTTTTTAGTAATCCGGTTTCTTCTCATGGCTCCAAAACTCAAATATCATAAATTCGTATCAACAACTTCCTATTCTTTCTTAACAATAGTCTTTCTCCACATGCTACTCACTCAGAATCACCACCAATATGTCCACACTCACAAGGATTACTCTTTAATCAACTACACCTTTCCTTAATATCTCCAAAACCCATAATTCATCCCATACCATTACCTTCCCAAAGAACTATACACTAGGCTCACCTCTTAGTAATCCAAATTCACAAACACAACCACTACATACAAATCCACATCGTGGCATCCATCGGTCTAAGCTCACTAAACAACCTTCCTTTTTATTCTCTATCGCGACCTTCCATTACACATATCCGTAACCAATATAGTAATAATCATCTCCCTCCAGGAATCCCCACATATCCCAATTTACCGAAATTCACATCCCCCATCTCAAAATTTCAATTTCACATTCCTTGGACTTACATTACCACTCACATCACCACTCGCCCATAAATACGTAGCACAACTTTACTTAATCCCACGACTTTATATCACTTACCATAACTCACAAAATGTGCTCCTTGCCCCAATAAACTCATCGACTTCACTTCCTCTTTTCACTACCACTTATAACCACATGTCCTCCCAACAAACTCATACACATCAAAAGGTGGTACTGTCTCCGTGCCCTAGGATCCGATAACTTACGCATCAGGACCAACATATACGTAAAAGAATGCTTTAAGACCCAAAACAAATGTAAGCACATAGCCTATAACTCAAAACAAACATATATCCACCTTAACAGGACACTCGATCGAGTACCAAAGACACTCGGTCGAGTACACTCAGTTCAGTCGAGTCACCTATGTATTCGGTCGAGTTCAACTGTTCCAAAACCTAACCAGAAAATACCAGGAACGCACTCGGTCGAGTACGTAACGTACTCGGTCGAGTACCACACACTCGATCGAGTGCCTTGCACATTCGGTCGAGTAAAAAAGTTACAGCACTTATGTCCCAAAAACTCAATTTAGCCACTCAGTCGAATTCCAGGGGCTCGGTCGAGTACCCCATACTCGGTCGAGTTTCCCTTACTCGGTCGAGTCATTCCATTTCCGAACTACCCACATGCTTATACAAAAACATAAATCACCCATACAGTGCTACACATGTTAATAATTCCATAAAAAATACTTCATCCAACATATGCAACCATCAATTCATATCCACATACTTCACACATCTTCCATGCAACTCATACATATAACATCTAACTATCCATGTGAAACATATAAGAAAAACATATAAGCATACAGCGACCCTTGACACCCCATAATGACCGGTTCAAAGTTGTAAAGGCAAAGTGAGGCCTTAGGACGTCTCCCAAGCCTTTGCGGCTGCTCATAACAACTCCTACCCGGGTTCATTTTATTTAGACACCCTAAGTTCATTGATTCATTGGTTTTAGGTTTCAAAATTGTCGCTCTAATACCAATTTTTAACACCCCCATACCCTAAGGCACCTTATCAAGAACTACCTCAAGATATGGAAGTGTTACCATCTCGGTTACCCGAGGTAGTGTACATCACAGAAACCATAATGAAACATAATTTAAAGGTTAAATTTAATAAACGAATTACAAGTCTCCAAAAGTACCAATACAAAATCAAATCCCCAAACTGTGATAACAAAATAATAAAGTATGCGGAAGCTAAACTACTAGAACTGGTGATGACTCTGTCCCTGCCAATCTCGCAGCAACATCAACAATGATAAACATCATCACCTGCTAAGCCAACTGCTCACCATCCCCGAATGGATCACCACAGTTTTGAAAAAAGAAACAGGGTCAGTCAACTATACAATAATATGAAATAGCAAAACATAAACATGAACATCCACTGTAACCATCTCCAATACCTCCAAACTCCATAGTAACCA
>VHZZ01016553.1:10740-21362 GCA_009801015.1 Silene noctiflora
CAAACTCTTCTCTAAATCTCCTAACTACAATAAACTCCGCTGTTTTGGATGTCTCTGTTTTCCTTGGCTACGACCCTATGCTCCTCATAAACTTGCTCCTAAATCCACCCCCTGCGTCTTTATTGGTTACTCCTCCACGCAAAGCGCATATCACTGCTTTGATCCCGTCACTCACAAAATCTTCATATCCCGACATGTTAAGTTCATTGAGCACGAGTTTCCCTTCACTGCTCTTTCTTCGTCCCCACTCTCTAATTCTCCTCCTTCCCTCGATGAATGGTGCTCCTTTCCCATCCCCTTACTTACACCATCTCCCTCTGATCCTCTCTTTGAATCCACTGCCCTTGCCCCTCCTTCACCATCGTCCCATGCTCCACCTAATTCCCCCCGCATACACCAGTCCCCTCTCCCCCTCCTCCTCCTCCTCCTCCTCCTCCTTCTAGACATGTCATCACCCGTCTTACGAACAATATTCTTAAGCCTAATACCAAATATGCTAAAGTTTCCACTCTCACACCCCACTCTCTTCCCACCTCTACCCGTTAGGCCCTCTCTGTTCCCCATTGGTCTGCTGCTATGCAGGCCAAGTACACAACCCTCCTCCAAAACAAAACCTGGTCCGTTGTTCCTTCTTCTTCTGACTATAATGTCGTTGGCTGTAAGTGGGTTTTTCGTGTCAAGTACAAACCTGACAACTCTATCGATAAATATAAAGCTCGCCTCGTCGTCAAAGGGTTCCACCAACGACCCGACGTCGATTACAGTGACACATTTAGTCCCGTCATCAAACCGACCACTGTTCGTCTCATCTTGTCCTTAGGTCTTTCCCGCAACTGGACCCTCCGTCATCTTGATGTTAATAATGCCTTTTTGCAGGGAACCCTTACCGAGTCTGTCTACATGACTCAGCCTCCTGGCTTCGTGGATGCCTCATTTCCTTCGTATGTCCGTAAGCTCTCTACAGCTATCTATGGCCTTAAGCAAGCCCCTCGGGCTTGGTATACGGAGCTTAAAACCTTTCTCCTCTCATCCGGCTTCGCAAATTCCCTTTCTGACCCCTCTCTTTTTCTCTATACCACCCTTGTTGCTACAATCTTCCTTCTTGTTTATGTCGATGACATTATCGTCACCGACATTCCTTCTTCCTGTCTTACCCAATTTCTGTCCAAACTTGGTGCTCGTTTCTCCCTCAAAGATCTTGGCATCCCGTCATATTTTCTTGGTATTGAAGTGCAACCCAATTCCCATGGCCTTCTCCTCACTCAAACCAAGTATATACATGACCTCTTATCTCGCCACAATCTCCTTGAATGCAAGCCTGCCTCCACTCCCCTCGTCGCACACCCCACCCTTACTACCTCTCATGGCTCCCCCGTCGCATCCCCTACGGAATATGGGGCTATTGTTGGTACCTTGCAATACCTGTCATTAACTCGTCCGGATATCGCTTTTAGTGTTAAAAAACTAGCTCAGTTTATACAAGATCCTCAAGAGTGTCATATGGTTGTTGTCAAGCGCTTGTTACGCTATCTTAAAGGCACTATGTCTCTTGGTATCCAACTTCATCGTTCATCTCCCATGGTACTTCATGCGTTTTCCGATGCAGATTGGCGGGTGATCTGGATGACTATGTGTCTACATCTGGTTATATTGTGTATTTTGGTAAGAATCCCATTGCGTGGTCATCTCGAAAACAGCGTGCCTTAGCAAGGTCCTCCACTGACGCTGAATTTCGTTCTGTAGCTGATGCTACGGCTGATATTATGTGGCTAAGGTCCCTCCTTATTGAACTCGGTGTTAACATTTCTACTTGCCTAGTTATTTATTGTGATAATCTTGGGGCAACTCATTACTCGGGAATCCGGTCTTTCACTCTCGGATGAAGCACATGGCTCTTGCTTTTCATTTCGTCCGTGAGCATGTTCACTCTGGTCAGCTTCGTGTGCAACATATTTCTGGTACTGATCAATTCGCTGATGTGCTTACGAAGCCTTTGTCAAGCCCGCGGTTCCTCTCGTTAATATCCAAGATTGGTCTCTAAGGATCGTCCATGTTGCGGGGGCGTATTGGAAATATTACGTAAATATTCTACGTATATTGTTTGTTTATCTTTTGATATTGTTGTATATCTTTTCCTAAGGTTTAGGTAAGATATTATGTTCGTATCTTTTGTTTCCTTATTGTATAGGGCTAGGGTTTCTTGTAATGTTACTATAAATATTGTACTCCTTTGATCGTTTAATGCAAAGCAAATACAATTCATATTATTCCTCTAACATTTCCCTAATAAATAAGGACGTTACCATATCGGTCGCCCCGAGGTAGTACATATCAAATAGACTATAAAGAAACATTTTAAAAGTTGCTTATTAGAAACGAATGATAATACGATTACAATCCAACCCAAACTCCAAAATATAAATTAGTAAAATGTGAAATGAATTGTCATCTAAAATCAACGGAAGTTACTACTACGCGAATCTCTCGGATGATGCCCATCCATTCCGAATACAAGCAATGCACATCAACACCTGCTAGAACTCATTGTTGGAGTAGTGTCCTCCTCAATAGTGCGTCTACATAATAAATTTCGTAAAAGGAAATCAGGGATATAATTTATTATTTATCAGTTGATCAACGTAAATCGGTAACGCTCGGCTGACTAGAGTTTGATGGTACTGTCGTAAGACGGCGGTAATTAACTGATCCTTTTCGGTCACACCTAAAGGATGATACCCAAATAGTAAACTAATTATTTGTATGAGATATGATATATAATTAATATTTTGTACAAGTTGACTTTATTAAGTCAAGTGAATTTATTTATTGATGACGAGTTACGAACTCGGGCCAAAGGAATTTATTATTCAACTATTTGATAATTGATTAATAAATAGGCGATAATTTAGTAATTAATATTTAATTAACTAAATTGTTACGATATGTGTGTATGTTTTGAGGCGGGGGTAATTATTTAATAATATTTTCAAGAGGTTGTAAAATTAACTAATTAATTATTATAAGACACATTTTATATTGATAAAATGGTAAATATTACTTAATAGTTAAGTGTACATTATTTGTTAATTTATATTATTTAAGTGTTAAATAATTAAATTAATTTTTAATTATATATATAAGATAATTAAATATAAGTCTTATAAGCATTTGTGGGACAAATGTCGGAAATCGAAATGGACTCAATTTTTTAACTTAGTAGGCCGGTTCATATTTTGTGTTAGACACATGTTTTTGGGCCACATACATGTTAGCACATTAGCCACTAATTTGAGGAATTCATTTCTTTACATTTTCTGCCTATATATAGGCCATTACACACATAAGAAGGGTAATTTTTGAGGAAAAAAATTCACAATAAAAAGCCATTTGGCCGGTTGGTGTGAAAGAAAAAAGAGGACAAAAACTTCATCTTCTTCACTCATTGAAATTAGTTGATCAAAAACCTCATCAAAATAATCACAAAATAATAGGGTGATGCTCATTCATGGACATGATTTACTCAATTATGGACATGAATTACCATTATACCCTTTCCATTTCTAACCACCCATGTTCCATTTTGTTTCAATATCAATATATCCTCTCGAATTACAGTCACTACAACAACCACCCACCATCGACCACCACATACATCAACCAATTACCATGCACAACCTTCCACCACCGCCCCCTCCTATGCACGGTTGTTTCCTTGTCGGCAAAACCCACCCACGGAGCATCCTCAGCCAGACCCGCACAAACCAACCACCCCTGCATCACCACCTCTCCTCTCCCAAATTTGCCACAGGTCCGCCTCAGAGACACTAGTACCACCACCGTCCGCGCTCTGTCGTCCCTCCAGAGACACCAGAGTAAGAAAATCAATGAAATTATCCATGTATGTGCTGTTGTAGAGTTAGAACCAACCAATTGGTTTATAGTGCAATTGATTATATCAACATGAATCAAGATAAATAAAAGCATTGAATCTATTGCAATTGATTATATCACTTATATGTCTGACACCTACCAAACTTACAATGCACAAGCCGATAGAATTAATTTTGGAAAAACTTGTATATTGTGTGGGGTAATGTGACGACAAACAAAAACAATTGAATTAGTTTTGGTGATGAAAGGCATAGTGATACTGCTCCTTCGTCTCCATTGTCAATAATTTTCACTGCAATAATTTTTTCTAACCCTAATTTTATTAATCTAAATTAATTTAATCGCCCTAATTTGAAATAAAGTTATTAAACTTCAATTATTACTTCATTAATCTAGGAATTAGAGTCGATAATTGAGATTAATTTGACATATTTGATTAATTTTGTGAGAAAAAGGGTTAGAGAGAGTGTTTATTTTGCTTTTTTGGGGAAAGGGTAAGGAAGGGAAAACTAATGGCAAAAAGTGCATGAAAGAGTAAACTACGTCCATGAAAGAGTAACTACGAAATAATATACATCAAATAATATTATCAAATTAATAATATTATTTATATTATACAAAAATATCCTACATAATATGTAGTTAATATTATTAGGATTTTGGGTTAAGTCTTGGGTGCATCCAAAGGAGGTGTCCTAATTTGGATACTAGGAGATCACCAAGCATTTTGATTCNTATTAGGATTTTGGGTTAAGTCTTGGGTGCATCCAAAGGAGGTGTCCTAATTTGGATACTAGGAGATCACCAAGCATTTTGATTCAATAAAATTAATATTGTAGTAATTTTATAACCTAATAACCAATGTAAGGAAATTCTTACTAATTTCTTTTATTTTAGTTTGTTTTCTTTTGCATGCATGTGAGTTAAGATCAAATTTAATAAATTAACATGTAATTTATCATATCATTAGAATAGTCTAATGAGGGTCTTAAACTAACACTCACTGCTCCCCATTTGCCAGCAATATCAAATGGTTCACCACAGTTTTGAAAACATAATAAGGTCAGTAACAGTTTTACGATTAATCTTAAGAATGTGAATATAGTCACATACAATAAACCACACAAACAATGCCCCTCCAACCATCCATCTCCATAACTCAATAATAACCTATGTCCGAACCGTAACGCGGAACACCAAATGACCCTCACCGCAACGAGTAACCAACCCCTGTCGATGTCAGACCGCAGCACTGAACATCAAAATTCCTACTCACCGCAGCGAGTGAACCTAGATCCTTAGTGTGCACATCCTCCAAGTGACAGGAATCACAAGGAGTGATGCTGGGGTCGAAGTCAATCTCGACATTGCTTCACAATCTCAACCACAATCTCCACCATCACCACTGTAATACTCCACCGAATCGAAGACATTATTCGGGTGGGTTAACCCCCTTGAAGAGGTCCATTGATAGGCTTAAAATATGAATAGTGCATAAAGAGATTGAAAGTATTACTCATATCAACAAAATGTACTTTCTTTTTTGATTATCCATGCAAAAGAACTCCACAATTAAGCGTGCTTGGCTGGGAGTAGTCTTAGGATGGGTGACCTTCTGGGAAAGTTCTCGGGATGCGCATGAGTGGGGACAAAGTGCATTGGAAAGGACCGATGTTGATCTGTAGGCCATGTACATAGCCTGACGAGCTACCGTTAGTGACCGATCCCGACCTAGGAGTTGAGACCGGGGTGTTACAAGCGGTATCAGAGCAATCATGCGACTGTGTGGTGAACTTGTGGTCAGGAATACCTAATGCGTGGGTTGGTTTTAGTCGTTAGTCCACTATCAAACAATACTTAGACTCAACAAACAACTTAGTATAAGTGTAAGTAGAGGTCGAACCCAAAAGACGATTTGTTAAAGAGAGTTATTAATTACAATTAACTGTGTCTTATGTCACAAAATTTGGATTGAATTTGTATTCTAAACTACTAAAATAAGTAACAATCAAATGTAAACAAATGAAAACTAAATCAAGCAAATAAGATAAGACATAAACAATTATTGGAAAAATATTGGGGTGTCATGGGATTATAGGGGAGAACAGGGGGAATATCACACATAGATGAGTCTAAGATTGATTAAAGCAATTAAGTTGTAGTTGGATTAGAACCGAGGCTTCTTATCTTACGGTTCTACCAAGGTCAGGTCGGGCTAGCTCCCACGTACACCCGGTCTTCCTATAAATGTCATGCATGGACTAACCACTCCTAAGGCTTTCGATTTTATAGTAGGGGTTGAAAAGATAGAGAATCATGCTAGGTTGTCAATCAAGCATTTCATCAAGTATAACATGTGCACTAGTTGAAATTACAACATTCAATCAATAATATAAACTCATCAAGCATGGATTCTACCCTCTAATCATTCCATAATCCCCCATTAGCCCTAGCTATAAAATTAATCACTACTCATCATGGTTGGCATGTTAATAATGGTGTCAAACATCATAACAAAAGAAAACATGATGATTAAAGCAAGGTAATTAACTGAAAATCAAGAATTGTATGAATAATTGATTATTGTATTTATCTCAATAAATACACCAAGAAGGCATACAACACATATATACACAGCATACAACTACATCGTCTAACCCTAGCTCTTATCTCTAAAGATATGGTAAAGATATGGTAAATATTCTACCCTACAATATGGTAAACTAAATATATACAATATAACTAAAAGAGGTACAAAGAATATACGAAATATATACCGTATATTCTTTCATTAACAAAGGATTAACAAATGATTAAGTTGAGATTAAGGAATTATAACAATTTAAGTGGATGAACAAAATAAGGAAGAACAAAGAAGGAACCTTTGATTAGATGGAGAATTGTCACCTTCTTCAAATTAACCCAAGAATTCTTCAAATACAAATGTAGATCTAAGATTAATTAGGAAAGCTTAACTAGAGTATTTAATGCTAATACTAGTCTAAATAGTTGTCTTCTTAAGTGATCTAATGTGTGTTATCACTAATTACAAGAGGTATTTATATTAAGTACAAGTTTTAGGGTTAACCAAGGGCTTAAATGAAGTATAAGCCCATAAAATGACTCTACGTCCGCGCAAGACTCCTGTGTAGCTCGTGGGGATTGGCCTTGGAAATATGATCTCTGCTGAGGAACTCGTGCGAGTTGCTGGTGAGCTCGCACGATCTTGGGTTGAGATCGCACGAGCTGGTGGTGAACTCGCACGAGTTCACCTTCTCCTTCTCCTCCTTTGATTCTTGCTGCCCCAAAATCTGTGGGGATTAAACATGGGCTCGTGGGGACTGCCCTTCATTATCCGAAAACTTGGTATATTAGTCTACGGCCTTTAGCTTTGGTCTCCTCTTGATGCTTGGTCGTTGGGTGCTTCAATTTAGCTCCGAAATGCTCTATGTAGGCTAGGTTAGTGCTCCATTCCTACAAACGGCACAAAAATCTTATAGAATAGAAAATAAGAAGCTATAGATATACGAAACGACACTAATAGTCACAAAGCATGTGAAACGGGGTTATTTAGGGGGGTAAAAATGTTTAAATATTGACCACATCATTACCCAAGTCACCCACTTAGCGGGGGAGGATTCTGGACTTGGCAAGTTGGCTGCGGTCAGATGCTGACAGGCACGAGGACGTTTTGTTCTTCAAGTGGGGGTGTGTAATACTCCACTGAACCGAAGACGTTATTCAAGTGGGGTAACCCCCTTGAAGAGGTCCATTAATAGACTTAATATCTGACGAGTGCTTAAAGGGATTGAAAGTACTACTCATATCATCAAAGTGCACTTTCTTTTCTGGTTATCCATGCAAATGAACTCCACAATTAAGTGTGCTTGGCTGGGAGTAGTACTAGGATTGGTGAGCTCCTGGGAAGGTACCCGGGATGCGCATGAGTGAGGACAAAATGCGCTGGAAAGGACCGGTGTTGATCTCTGGGCCATGCATACAGCCTGGCGAGCTACCGTGAGTAACCGCTCCCGATCCAAAATTTGGGCCGAGATGTTACAACCACGATGTTAAATTCTTGTTGATAACCAGATATTTTTAAGATGATAACCGATATATCTAAAATTAGTTTGTCGTGAATTTTGAAAAATTCAAGTTCTCAAAATTGATCATGAGTTCGATATATAGTACGTAATGGTGAAGCCGGGATTTCAAGTTAGAGGGTGAGGGGCGAAAAAATTCGGTGATGACGAACAAGTAATGGCATAAACGAAATTTGAAACAAATTTGAAATTTTAACTAAAAAATTTGAAATTTCGATTTTTCAGCGGGGGCGAGCGCCCATGTTAGATCCCTCGCCCTCGCTCATTCACTGATAGTAAGTAGTCGCTTTGAGTGATGACGAAAATCCCGATATTATTATTCATTTAGTATGAAACTCATTTTTCTATTACATGGTAGACATTATACTTGATGAGTGCTTATTTTGGTCATTTTTCTTCCTTAATTTCTTTACATTCTAATCCGTTTCACACAGATTTGCGTGCCCTTATGTCCATTTTGCCTCCCAATTTCCCGTACTATGATTGCTCGTCTTATTCTGTAGGACTCGAGACGGAAGTGAGGAAATAAGAGCAAAAGGGCCGGTTTTAAGACTTAGAAGAGAAGAAGAAGAAGAAGAAGAAGAAGAAGAAGAAGAAGAAGAAGAAGAAGAAGAAGAAGAAGAAGAAGAAGAAGAAGAAGAAGAAGAAGAAGAAGGAGCTGAAGAAGGGCCCCCAGCCGGTTGGGCACCGGCAGCCGGCCTGCCGGCTAGGAACCACCATACTTGGTCAAAGAAGAGGAAGTTACAGGACCTCCTAGTCGGTCAACCACCGGCAGCCAGATGGTGCAGGGAGATTGAAAACATAAATGTTTTGGAGTGAAAGTTACATAAACTTCCAAGCCTGTCAGCCCACCGGCAGCCGGCTGACCGGACGTGCAAACCTGACGATGTTTTTCCTCCAAAACTTACAGAAGACGCCCAGCTGGTAGGCCAATCGGCAGCCGACCTACCGACCATGCACACCCGATGACTTTCAAAATTGCACAATATTTACAGAAGACTCCCAGCCGACACGGTCACTGGCGGCCGGTGAACCGACTGGGACTACCTGAAGACGTGTTTTGAAGCCCAATTATATTTTTGACCCTCTTTTGTAACAAACTATAAATGCCCCTTTGTTAATCATTTCAAAACATTCCATCTTAGAGGCCCCCCTAGAAAATACTCTATGCTTAGAATTAATCAAGTTATCATCAAGCTTTAATCTTTCCATAATTCTAGCTTAATTAGTTCTTTGTTTTGACAAGATCTAGTGTTTGTTCTCTATTTCCCATTTGTTTGAAGATTTTGTAGAAGGGTTGAAGATTGTGTTCGGTTTTAATATTAAAGTTGCAAGCTTTCTCCTTTAGTTGGTACAATTACTTCTTCTTTTCTTTATTTTATGCTTTTAATCCCTTCATTAATCATTTCTTTACTTAGTTTCTTCATTATGTTTACTCTAGTTAGTTTTGTTTACATTTCCACCATTGTTGTTGTTTTCATTTCTAGTATGAGTGAGTAGTTCCCTATGACAAGGCAGTCGCACACCTAGCAAAGATAATTTCCCTAGACTTGGCAACAAATTAATGTAGTAAGGTAGGGGTCGAACCACAGATAAACGGGAGTTGGTTTAAGAATTGCTATGGTTAGGTCTTTATCAAGATCGGGTTATATTTTTCGTTTGGTTGGTGAAATGCAATATAAATAAAAAGCAATGTAATAGAAAAAAACCATGGGCCCTTTCAGTTCTGACTCAGGAACCCAGTGAGAGTAACTTGAGAAAAAGGGTAGTTTAAGTGTCGACCTGATATAATATCGTACTAACCTTACTGCAGGGAAGGAGCGAGGTAAGTATTGGATGTGTATTTGGTTATTAAATCGGAATGATATGATTATTTTAGTGGTATTATGAAATAATGATGTATGTTAAGGATGTTTGTATGATTATCTGGTTATGTGATTACGTGCTATAGTATCATGTCTAGAGATATGCGATTAACTGATCCCTGAGCCCTTAGGTAGTATAATGCAGTCAGACACATGATAGAGCTAGATCATGATTTCTGTAGTAGTATAACCATGGTAGACTGGAAGGCCAACCAGCCAACCATATTGTAATTTGCTGCAGGAAACGAGTTCTTAATCAATAAGGGATACTTATAACCTTGTTCAACTCTTGTAGAAATATGGCCCCGTGGAGAGGCCCATCTGCTGCCAACATCACCCAGGCAGAATTAGACAGACTATTGGCTACTAATGCGGCCTTGATGGCCATGGTCCAGGAGAGAGGAGCTGTGAACGCATCAAAGATGAGATCGACGATCTCGAGGCATAACTCGACCAAGTTTGATTGAGAAGGGGAGTTGCATCTTTTAGGAGAGTGGTGCCGAGAATTCGACAACCTTTTCGAGTTGCTGGACTTCCCGGAGGAACTACAAGTGGACCACTTGGCTTTTTATTTGAAGGGAAAGGCAGGAAGGTCGTGGAATCAAAGCAAGGGAGCTATTAGGGCAGCGACTACAGAAAATGGGAATGAGTTCGTGAGTTGGGGTGGGTTCAAAAGGATTTTAGCATCAACCTTCCAGCCCGAGTATGTCAAAAGCAAGATGAGGGCCGAGTTCGATACCTTCAAGATGACCGAGGAGATGAC
>VHZZ01016563.1:15941-32651 GCA_009801015.1 Silene noctiflora
AAAATCCTCCGCAAAAGGATTTTCAAGAGTGTAGGGTAGAGGCAAAACCTCATCCTCACTATGAACGGACCCAACATCGTCAATGAGAGGCGTGTCTTCTACGGTAAGGTCAATTTCCACAACACGAGGCTGTAAATTATCAATTGGAATGACACTAGGGGGACTTTTACAAGAAAAAGTAGGACCGTCATCATTATCATCCAATAAGTACAGTTATTAAGCGGTAGAGACTCACATTGGGAAGGTAGGAGGGTAAAAGGAGAGATGATAGGCTCACATGGGGAGGGCGGATAAGTAACGCTCATTTGATCACTTGCTTCACTCATTTCTTTGAGCATTTGATAGAACCTCATCAAACTGGCATAAAAACCCGCTTCAAAATCCGGTGACAAAGTTTGTTGGCGAGCTTTATCCCGACATTCGGAGGCCATGTAATTCAAGAAATTACTTAGATCCTTCTTCCCAACCATGTTGTAGACGTTCTCATTGCTCAAGTAAAGAGACATTTCCCGTGTCTCGAAGTTTAAGCCACTAAGCACAACATGGCCTAAGTGGAGTTCACTAAAAGTGTATCCAAGAGAATGGAGACCACCGACATTGGCATAAAATCGATAGAGATAGGTATAAAAAGGCTCATACTCTTGTTGCGGGACAAATAGATCCATCATTATGAAAGGCCAAGCTTTAATACCTACAAAATAAGTACTAAAACTACAAGAAAACGGTGAGATAAATCCTAAGGAACAAGTGTTCCCTAAGACAAAATAAGATAAAATCCAACAACTAAATAACAAACAAAACCGTGCTCCCCGGCAACGGCACCAAAATTTGACGAGGTCGTCGCCAACCTATAAAAAATAAATACCCTAGGTACAACAAATTAATGTAGTATTTAGAGGTCGGATCCACATGGAGTTCGGTGGTTGTTAATTAGTTGTTATGGGACGAATTCTTTCACGAATTATGATGATGATTGAATGATTTATGCAAAGTAAAATATAAAAGCAAACAATAAAGTAAAAGACGTATAGGGGGTCGATTCATACATGCAAATTGATATGTAAGTAGTTATTAAACTAGTAGTCACAAATGATCATCTAGGCCTAGAGATACCCAACTTTCACTATTAGTATCAAGCCTTAAATCGGGTCCTAAAAAGCTTTTACTATGAGCTAGGTCGATCCACTACGCATGTTAGTTCTAATACATTTCCGTGCCTCTCGGCTTATAGAATGTATAACGGGTTTTTGTCAAAGATTATGGCAATTAATCGTAAACTAACATTACAATGCAAACATGGTATAGATGATAAGTGAACAACCAAAATAACAACTTGTTTTATTATCAATATGCATGACTCCTCTAATCCCTAGACTAGAGAATTTAGCTACTCATATTGAAATGTAAAACACAAAAGCTAAGTGGAAATAAACATGCAAACATAATGTAAAACTATAATGTAGAATGAAACTTGCAAATGAAATATAAAACTATAAAGTAAGCAACATAAATAAAATGAAAACTAGAAAGGATTATCGCAAATGGAAATGAGGAAAGCAAAGGAAATGAATAACTTGGATAAGAAGAACAAATACTAAATAAACTTGAATTGGAATTGTAAATGGAATTGTTTGTAACAATAACTTGGATAAGGAAATTTGCATTTTTATTCTTTGTCCAAAATTAATTCCATGCAAAACCCATGCAACATGCAACACTTGGTCCAACACTTGCTCTTGACTTAGCCTTTGTACTCTAGCTTGCATACTTAGTAGATTTTAGCTCCTAAAAGCTCAAATACTTACAAAACATGTTTAAACAAGCAAATGCAACTAATACAACTAGAATAACAACATTAGCTCAAAAACACTATGATAAGTGCTAAATGACATGAAAACTAGAGCTAATATAAGGGGTTAAAGTATATTAATTAAGCACTTATCATGGAGATCCGCTGTCACCGTATCTTTTTAATCTGTGTATGGAGGTACTCTCGGCCAACGTCCTTGATGCTCAGAATCATGGAATGGTTAAAGGTATTTCTTTGTGTCAAGAGGTTACTCCTATCACATATCTTTTCTTTTCGGATGATGCAGTTTTCTTTTACAAGACACGAAATATGGGGTGGATGTGTTGCAGGAGATTCTGAACACCTTTTATAGAGCCTCAGGTCAAAAAATAAATGAGACTAAGTCGGGGATTCTCTTTAGCCCTAGTACTAGATTAAGTAGGGCTAGAATATGTTTGCAGGCCTTCAACATACGCAACAATAAGTGTATTGGTAAGTACCTTGGGCTACCAACTGATTTGCAAGGATCGAAAAGGGATATTTTTAGGGGGCTTGTGGATAATGTTATGAAGCGTATCTCTTCATGGAATAGGATTTTCTTATCACCAGCGGTAGGTTGACTTTGATTTCGCGGTTCTATCAAATCTTTCAAATTTCTTTCTATCGGTGTTTAAAATACCGGTAAGTGTGACTGCGAGAATTCATTCTATGTTGTCACATTTTTGGTGGGTCGGATGTAAATCGGGAAAGACTGTTCACTGGTGTAGTAAGAATGTTTTGAGTTTACCAAAATCTTAGGGTGGATTGGGCCTGGGAATCTTGATTGTTTGAATCAGGCTCTCTTGGCTAAACATGCATGGCGGTTGGTAACGGGCTCAAAGTCTTTCTTTTCGAAAGTTTTTCGAAAAATCATTTCTCGGAAAAGAAATTTATATGATGGCTCCACTATTTCTAACATGGGGCCTGTCTCATGGGGAGTGAGAAGCATTTTGAGTGAGTTGGATCTTATTATTAACAATGTCGGGTGGAAGCCTGGGTTACATTCAAATTTGGGTGTTTGGGATTCTGCTTGGGTAAATGGTGCTTGTCCGGAACCAAAGAATAATGTTTTACAAATCGAGTTTTGTCATTTAAAGGATCTAAAGTGAATGAGCTGCGTGGGGATGATGGGCAATGGAATGAGGAGGTTATAATAGCATTGTTTAATGAGGAAACAATCAGGAAGATCCTAGCTATGCCAGTTTGTCAGTCTCAAGGGGAGGATAACATTTATTGGAAATATACTACTACTGGAGTTTACACTGTTAAAAGTGGTTATGGGGTAGCTTTCAATAAGTATATAACGCAGTATGGGACTAGTAAGGACAGAATGAGAGTCTCTGCTTTGGTTAAGAAATTTTGCCCCAAGCGCTTATGGAAGTTACCGGGGCCACATACTTGGAAAATTTTATTATGGCGTATATTCACAGGCTTGTTACCAATGGGGCTGAATTTTGCTAGGAGAAGTATAAGGGTGGATGCTAATTATCAGATATGTTTTTTGGAGGATGGGTTTATGGAGTTTAGGGCGCATGTGTTCCGCGATTGTTCGGTGGCGAAAAAAGTGTGGTCGTATTCGGATATGGGTATTAATGCTTCTGGATGTATGTGATTGGACATAGGGGAATGGATTATTACATGGATCATTTATCTGGGGAAATTAGAGGACGCTGATGTACGTATTGTTAAATTCATGGCAACTATTTGGTGTTTATGGATCATTCGGAATAGTGTTCGATTTCATGGGGTGCCCTTCCACCCGTAGATGTTTTTTAACATCTGGAATAGCACGGCTGCCATGGTGTTGCAGACGCTTTCGGGGCCTAGCAGCTTGAGAAATGGGCATGTAAGGAGTGAGGATATGGAAGGCTTATGTGCCATGAAGGAAGGGAAGCCCTTCTTTTTGGTGGGTAGGGTAGGGACCTGTAATCGCGTAAGTGTTAAGGTGGATGCTGGGTGGAAGGATGTGGAGATAGGTGCGATTGGATGGGTTGCTGTGAGTAGTGACGGAAATTTCATGTTTTGTGGAAGCAAGAAGATTAGAGCGGAATTGGCCCTACAGGCTGAGATGCTAGGTATACAGGAGGTCCTGATTTGGGATTTTACAAGTGGATATCTTCACGTCGATGTTTCATCGGATTGCTTACCTTTATTGGCTCACATCGTGGGCGTGACAGCTGAACATCATCTTGTTAAGGGGTTGTTGTGTGATCTACGACATCTTACTCCGCGTTTTCATTGTTTAAGTTTTAGTTTCCTTCCTAGGCTTCTAAAGAAGGAGGCACATGATCTAGCTGTGAATTTCGTACACGGATTTAAAAGTAGTAATGCCAACTTGTTGCCGATAACAAGGAATGACAAAGTGGGCCGTTCCCACCGAAGTACACCCGGTTTAGATGGTTCTAGTTAAATTTAGTCGACAGTTCCCTGATGTCTCTATCCTCATCCCGTTTTCACCAAACCCACCCAAATTGGGATTTTATATTTCCCAAATCATAAACTCGCTAATAAAGAACCCTAATTTTCTCTCTTTTCCCCAACTGAACTCAGCAATCGTCTCTATTTCTCCCTTTCAGGCATGATTTTATCTCCGATTATCAATTCAATTTCGATATTTGTTCTGAATTCTAGGTATTTGTTTCATAATTTTGTGTTGATTCATTGAAATTTTTCTATAGCTTTAGGGTTTTATAATTGGGATAAAAACAATGAAAGCAGCGATACAGATGGAAGAATCGTCAGGAATACGTCGTGATGAAGAGAAAGATACCGATCCTTTGTTACCGAGGGGTAGTGATGATGATGATCATCATCATGTTGCTGTGGTTGAACCGCCTTTTCCTGTTGTAATTTCTATGTCTAATACCTCCGAAGTAATCGAGGAAGATGATAATGCTGGCAATGACAGTGATTTAGAGGCTGGTTCTGCTCCCTCTTGTCGCATTTGTCTCGAATGTGATGGCGAAGAGGGTATGTTGTAGTATTTGCTCACTTTGTTTGGGGGTTTAATTTTGATTTTCTAGTTTGAATGTGCTGACTGTGTTACCTTGTTGCAAAAGTAAGAGTAATTTATGCTGTTAACTTCATAATTGAGGAAACTGTGAGTAGAGAACCCATTTTTCATAATCGCGGGGTTAGGGTGGTCGGATATAAATGGTAGTGAAAGTAATGTTCTAGACGGTTATTGTTTTGAGACAAAAGAAGTAGTCCTTCTAAATAATCTTTGTGACGGCTGGATGTCCTAGTTGTGTTAGTGCATGAGAGATGTTAGTGGGTTGAAACATTGGTATATTTGACGGAGATGTTTAATGGAGGCAGTAGCTAGTGTGACCGTGTGACTGATGCTTCTAACTTCGATTTCAATGACAATCCGCTGTGACTTGCTGTTTCTTTTTTTTCTTTTCTTTCATTTCTGTATGTATAAAACCCTTGAAAATCACTTGTAGGAGATCGTGTTTGTAGTTTGGCCTCTGTTGATTAGGAAGATCTCTTATCAATGCTTTAAAAAATCTGAAATGTTCTTGGTTATTCTCACCATAACGTTGGTATTTGACTATGTGCTACATTTGGATTGCAGGCGATGAACTGATATCCCCATGCATGTGTAAGGGCACTCAACAGTTTGTTCACCGTTCATGCCTGGATCATTGGCGTTCTGTGAAGGCAAGGCATCATTTTAACCATACCAATAATGAACGCAGGGAGATATGTATTGTCGATATGCATGTTTGACTTTATAGGGCTAATATATTTTTATAATGTTTTGTAGGAAGGTTTTGCCTTTTCACATTGCACTACTTGCAAAGCACAATTTCACCTTCAGGTTGAACTATTTGAAGACAATTCATGGCGTAAACTGAAGTTCAGGCTATTCGTTGCAAGAGATGTCCTCCTTGGTTTTCTTGCTGTACAGACTGTAAGTAGAATTTCAAACATCTTTTCCTAATGAAAATATTCACGCTGTGAACAACAAGTAAGGAGTGTGGTCTGGTGTACCATTTTAAGATTCATTGTAGAATATTACCATGCAACTTTTTCCTATACGGGTGCTTAAAAATTCATCACAACTCTGTTTCCTTAGTCTTCTTTGGGTGCCGGCTTACTATTTACAGTACACTTTTATTTTTGTCATGCCTCTTTGGTATGCAAGCAACAAGATGAACAGGATAAAATAAGTAGTTGCTTTGCTCTTTCTTTGAGGAAAGTATAAGCTAGGTGAAGCGCAAACTGTAATTTGATGTTTAAATGGGGAACCGTAAGTAATATAGTGTTTAACTGTGGGAAACGCAAGCTGTTGATACTCCATAATTTAATTTTCTTTTTTCCCAAAGTGTTTCATCCTACTTGACTACTTGTTAATCAAATCTCGCTGTTCTTCTGCTCTTCTCTCTTGTGTCTTCTTCTGCGCCTCTTGTGTCTAAGGAGTGTGTAAAGCATAAAGATTTGCATGATGGAGGGTAGATGAAAATAGGAGAGAAGCAAAGAGAGAGCATAGAGGTGGCAAACATGAGTGTAGATACTTAAAGAGTGTTGTGAGTTGCAACTTGCAATTTGTGACTTTGAAAGTAAAGAAACGAATGCATAGACTGGCAAACACGAGTGTAGATACTTAAGAGTGTTGTGAGTTGTGACTTGCAATTTGTGACTTCGAGAGTGATGTTATCTCTTTTTTGGTTTACAAGTATGTTAATTATGCATCAAGTTATAGTAGTTCAGTTGGTGGAGGGGATGTATGTGTGCTAGGTCCCGTGTTCGACTCCTTGTGCTGTAAGATTTTAGTTGATTGATTTTTTTGTTATTTGGGCATAGCCTTCATTGCTAATTTGCTATCATTAATCTAGCCAAAAATTGTTAGTAATAGGTGTCGATCTCTAGATCGCGAAGATAATATACCAACTACATAACCATTGAACCACTTGTACTTATTGTTTATGGAAGTACTAGAATGTAATATATCCTACGAAATATAATTATTGGTTATCGTCAACTACTTCAAAGTAAATTTAATGGAATCTATAGCATTTTGGAGAAAAATAATCAACGTAAAACATTATTTATTGGAAAAAAATATTGATCGAACCAATTAATTTGCCATTTTTTTTACTTTCTAAGACACTAATTTAGAGAAAAAAATTCAAAATATTAAAATGTTTTTTACGATAAAAATAATGTAATGTACTGAATTTTTTTTCCGGTGCCCCCCCCCCCCCCCCCCCCCCCCCCCTTCTACAGAGTTCCTGCGTCCGCCCCTGATTGACATATCTCTGTTACTAGTAATTTCCTTTTTTATTTAGATTTCACCAAATTTTACGAATTTGTTATCATGCCCCAACATATTTGAGTTTGGAAACACTATTGTATGCACATATAAAGAACACAATACTGACAGCCTAGTTCACAAACGAATTCCATTAAGCTTCGCATTATTTGGTATTGGCTGGACAGAAGCTCGAATCACGTATCAATGCTCGTACCATCAGTGTATATATGGTGTTTTATGCAATATTGAAACTTATGGCACCTACAGGGTGTTTATTCACTTAAATGACCATGAAACACTTGGTAAAATAGTTGCACATGGTACATGAGGTTAGGTGTGTGCTAAATTTTCGGTAGGAGACTTTTGGTTGGGTGGTGAAGGGGAAGAATATTTGGATTTATGCTGTTCGTTTTAGGTTATTTTGTCCATTTTTAATGTGTTCACTTTGTTTTCAGGCAATTGCTGCAATGGGTGCCTTTGCATTTTTTATGGACAAAGATGGTGCTTTTAGAAATTCATTTAGTGATGGATGGGATCAGATACTGTCGAAGCATCCAATACCATTCTACTACTGCATAGGTACTTTTGTTTTACCCAAATCATTGTGTTTTTCATCGTGGCACCTATTTATTTGTGACATTGCCGAGGCTCCAATGAGCATAGTTCACTCACTTAATTTCAAATAAGTCGCCATTTATTCGCAAATAGATTGAATGAGGGCATTGAGGGGTGCTGTTGGAAGGCGTTTCAAACTTTCTACGTGTTCAGGAAAGTGACCTAGAAAATATAGGGATAATGTGTTGACATATAATTTTATTCAAGCGATAAATGGTGGGGGGTTATGTAGATATAAGATTTCTCTCACTAAGTCACTAGTGGTCTGGTAAGAACTACGAAGTTAGCTATTTTATTCATCCGAAGGGACAAAGAAGAAGACCACCGAGGACATGAATTGAGGCAGTCTATCACATCTTCAGCCCAAGCTAGCAACCTATAATGGACACCAAAAACTTTGTTCCACAGAATAACCAATTAAAGATATTCTCCTCATTTGCGAAAGTTCTTATGTTTTGCATGCCATATCATGTAGATAGCCATTCAGATAAAAAGTAAGCCATTTTACTTTCCAGTGTCGCTTGTGCCTCCTATGGGAAATCCATTTTGTCTCTTTCTCCCAGCACAACCCACGTCGTCTGATTTTCATCCATTAAAGAAAAGGTTTCTAGAGGTTGCTTGACAAATCTACAGTCGAAAAACAGATGCTTATGGTGTCTATTTGTCTCACTACTTCAGCTGTGACTGCTGAAACACTTCTGATATGCATCTGTCAGACTATAGTATCTATTTGTGACTGTTGTTGAAATTTGATGGTGCCTTCTAGTAATGGTGACCACTTCTCAAGCAAATTACTTACATGATCGCAACTATGTTGCTCAGCAAAGTTAATGCGAACAATATGTGCCTTTATTTCAAACTTTCCTGGTTACATGGCCAAACTTCTTTATTTTTCTTCCAATTTCATCATGAGAAAGACCTGGTGGAGATGTTGACTTGGATGTATAATCATCGTATATTAGATGCCTGCTTGTTGAAGTGGAGGCTTGAGATATATAATTCTATGATAGGTCAACAAGCTAGAGAATTTAAGAAAATATTGTTGGAGCTGATGTATGTTGGTTAAAATTTTCAGATGTTTAGAGATCTTGTGAAGTATGGTGTTTTGGCACCGTAAAACTGATGTAGAGAAGTATGAATCTGTTAGTTTACCAGTAGTCTGTAACTCTGTATGATCAGTGCCAGCTAATATCATGAAGGACAAGTGATGCACAGATGTGGGATCCTTTGCAAGCGCAAAGCCACAATTTCCTGATGTCTGGAATGTAACATTGTTAGTTGTGGCTGATGACCTGATTTCAAAAATGCTTACTACAAAGTTTTTTTTTTCTCTTTTTTTTTTTTTTTTTTTTTTTTTTTTTAACTTCTTTTTGGAATCTGAAATTTGAGTTGTTTTTTTTTGGTTCATTGCCTTAGATGACCCCTTTTTTCCTGATACATGCACCACATTTTCTCGAAACTGATGGAAGACTATATTTAAGCCGTGAAAATATTGCTGAAGTATTTGACTATACTTTTTCTCTGAATTATTGGCTGTTGTGGCTATAGAAATATTGATCTTTCACAAGACGTTGTCTAAAGTAAATGTAATGAAGTTTATGTAAGGAGGGTATTTCTGTGGAATGATTCTTTGAATATATTTCACTATTTTGTATGTCTCCTTCTGACAACACCTCTGCACTACAAACGTGCTGTGGAAGGGGTAATTTGTTCTAAGCACATACCTGTTTAAACTTTCATCCTTGGACCACCCAAAAGGGCCACAATTTGCCAATATGACGACACATTTGAGTGACGGAGAATGCAAATGCTAACATGTTGGATGTGAAATAAACGAGAAGGTAATTTGGTTTTTTATTGGCTTTGGATGACATTACTTGGAACAATAGTAGGGAGTGTTTGGTAAGGGGTCTTTAGGAAAGGGAATCCCAAGCCCTCTTTCCCTTTGATGTTTGTTTCAGAATTTTTCCGATTTCCTTTCCCTTCTTTGTTCCTCCCCATACCCCAAAATCCCTCTTAACTCCATTCCCCCACCCCCTAAGGTATGGGATTCCCTTTTCCTACCTCACTTGGTTATTACAATAACCACCACACACATACACCACCACTACTCTTCTGCCCCCTCGCCGACGATGCATCGTAGACCCATGCCCCACCTTAAACCACCAGATTTTCTTTCTTTTTTGGTGTGTTGAGGTGTGAGGGAGGGATTGGGAGTGGTTTGGTGGTGTTTGTATGCTGGTTGTAGAGGTGGGGTAGTAATTTCAAAAGGTGGAAGAAGGGGAAAAATTGATCACTCCGGCGGTAGGGTCAACTCGCCTGCGTCAGGTCCAAGTTGCCGGCAGCATGCCGGAGAGGCTCATGAATCATGATGGTGATGGTTGGTGTTGGGTTTGGTGGTTTGGGGTCGATGGTGGGTGTCAATGATTCTTGATTTTTGGGTTCTTTTTTTTTGTTTGGTTTTTCATTCCCTTATATTTCATACTCCCTCTGCACAATTGTTTTCACCTTATTTCTCTAATATATGAGAGGAGTATTTTATTGTAATGGGGTGAAAATGAGTGTGTGGACTGTGGAGGGAATATCAAACAATAAAGAAGATCAAAAGGAATCCATTTCCTTTCCTGCACCTTTGTTTTCCTTTCCAATTCCCTTTCCCTTTCTCTTGACCAAATGCCCCCTTAGTAAGTCTGAATTCCTTAGGATGTTTTCACGTACTGGAAGTCTCGGTAACTGATTCCTATTTCTATCATCATTTTGCCTTTGTTTTTGTCTTGAGGCATAAGCTGTTCACTATTTTTGAGCAGCAGTGAGTGTGTCCTAGAGTTCTGGTGAGCTTCAATAATTTGACAGGATTAATTTGTTATGAGAAAACTTAGACTGTAATTTTTTTTAGTATGCATGTATCTTTCATTAAATCATACTCTAGGATTGGGATCAGGTTGACAGGTTGTATTCTTATTTTTGCTATGGGGAAAATTACTTGGTGCTTTCAAAAGGGTGCCAATTTCCATGCTTCAAAGGGTGTGGAAATTCTTTTGAAATTTTAGTGAGAACCTTTTGTCCATTTTTTTGTTTTAATTATAATGTTTTCCTTACTCAGCAAAGTTACCTGTGTCTCAAAGGCTTCTGTCTATGACTGGGTGAAGGGGTTATATACTTATATGTATGCAAGTTGCAACCTTACATTTGTGTTCAAAACACCAAGTCTGTTTCCAAATGACGCATAATGAATATTGTGTCAATCGACTATTTCACAATGTAAGTTGTGAGTGACTTATGATCGTTTAGTTTTACTTCATTTCATCACATTGCGAAGTCAAATAATAGTGAATATACGAGTCTATTGTTTTCAAAACTTGGTGATTGGTTTTGCTCCACTTTCCCCAGACTAGTTATTGAATCTAAAACTAGCATATTCACTGCACTTTCAATGATTAGCTGTTGTGATCGAGATCTATGAGTCGACATTGCCCTTCATGTTTTTTTTTGCTTCTTCATGTACTTCATCTTTTCATTTATCATGTACTTCTTGGGTTTTGTGGCCTTTCCAGGGGTAGTAACCTTTGTATCGTTCGTGTATTACATCTTATCACTAGCTCCTTTTTATGTTGCAGGGGTGGTGACCTTCTTTGTACTGCTTGGGTTTTGTGGCCTCATTTTCCACTGCTCCGCCATGAACAATACTGATCCACGGTTGGCTGGTTGCCAGAACTGTTGTTATGGGTGGGGCATCTTGGACTGCTTTCCAGCATCTATGGAGGCGTGTTTTGGGCTTGTCATTGTATTCGTAGTAATATTTGCAATCCTTGGGATTGCTTATGGTTTTCTTGCTGCCACAATGGGAGTGCAGAGAATATGGCAAAGACATTACCATATACTCACTAAGAGGGAGCTTACAAAGGTTGGTGCTTGTACATCCATCTTAATTTTATATTTTTATCACGTCTGTTCTTCATAGTTAAAATAGTAGTAATTTGAGAGCATCTTAAATTGAGTTAGATAAGCATTATTTCTGAAACGACGTTTGCTATAACATTTGGATAAAATTAACTGTTCATCTTCATTGGAGGTCGGCGCCTCATTATTCTTTCGGTTTGGAATGTGTGATGTATCAAGGCAAATAGATCAATAATTTTTCTGCTTCTTATATGCTGTAGTAGCAGCTTATTAGTACAATCTTGGCACAATTTTTGTAATGGGTCATATGGTCCACAATTACCGACTTCGAGGCAAGGTTGCATACAACCAATCTCCCCTTGGCGTGTATCTTTGAAACATTTGTGAGATTCTTTTGTTGTATTGTGGTATAAAACGGAACATTATTTTAAGCACTATATAGTATAAAATGTTTCTTTGTCAAGTTCTGAACGTTGCAGTCAGAGAAACTGCTACAATTCCGTGAAGCATTCAGTGTCACGAACTACAGGCATTCAAATGGTTCAAGGGATAGGTGATTTTTAAGGAGTGTTTTGGGCTTTAAAAATTTGATGATATAATAATATGGCCTTTGACTTTGGTTTCTTCTCAGGAATATATTGTAGAGGATCTACATGGGTGCTATACCCCACCTAAGCTGGATCAAGAGCACGAGGAAAGACTCAAAATGCTCAAGTTATTATGATTAAAAAGATGATTGGCAAAGTATTTGCGCAGAATGCGGTTCATCCTGGTATGGATCCTTTATCTTTGCCATATGTGCGTGAATGAAGCTTCGAAAGGATACATACAATGTCATTAATTAATATGCCAATATGAGCTAAATTTGCAGAATAAATCTTGATTAGCATATATGGCTTTCCGCGATAAGCCACGTGCTGTGTTGCTCATTAGTCATGATTCTTGTGGTGTTTTAGCTAAGCTGGCTTATTTTGTGTAATATATGATTCTATGAAAATGTATATGAATGAATGACATTCTATTAGCAGAAAGCTCATGTTTGTAAATTGTGACCTTTTAATCAAGACTCTGTACATTGTATAGCATTATGAGCAGGCAAACGGGTCAACCGGGTCAGGTTAGTCTGGGCTGGGTCAATTTTGGGTTTGCAAGAATTTTGGTAAGATCGGTTTTGGCTGGGTCGAGAAATTTTCGACTCAATTGTTATCAAGTTAAATAGGGATAATGATCCGTGTGAAACAAGCAACATTCGGGTCCGGTTATATCGGGTCGGGTTAATTCGGTTTATGGGTCAAGCTGGGATCTTCAATGCGGGCTGGTTCAATTTTGCTCATGTCTAATTATGAGTGATGAAATGTTTGTAGCATTTAAATTATTCAAGCGTTCATCTCGTCTTAATCAACGGTAACAAAGGTAATGGGTAACAACTAACATCACACATTAGCTATGCCCTTTTCATTACGCAACGTTTCACTTCGCTTGCATGGCATGCTTTGGTAGCAACATGTATCGATAGTGTCTTCTCGACAGAAGACTACAGATATACACTTCAGGTAAAACACTAAGAAAAAAGAAAAAATCGTAAAATAGCTGTGTTGTACAAGTTTGATACTTGCAGCGAAGCCCTCGATGATATTGTCTATGTTTCTCATGAGTCTGAGTGCCGGCCATGCACGTAAGAGAAACCGACCATCCATGAAGTTGTGATACGTCCTTGAATTGAACTATGAGACCATCGGAGCGTACAACCCCCTGAGATGTTAATCTACCCTGCATGCATAATCAATTTTGTGAAATAATATTCATATGGTTAATATAAAGCTGACTCACTGTTTTTTAAAAGCTGGTGAATAAAAGTAAAATATGTCGATTTTAACATACTTTCGAGTAAATGGTTGAAAAAACCGAAATAAAATTATGGCTGCATTTATAGACCTTGTTATTCATTCATGTGCAAATCTCTTGAGAGAGTCTATATAGACGATATAGTATACTAATTACTAATATTTTAAAAAGTAAATCGTAAAATATGACATTGAAAAAAATGAAAAATGATCACTTACCACTTTTGTGTGAGATATCTCGCAGAGGCAATAATAAGCTTATTGTGAAACTAACTTAGAAAAACTATTTGATTTGGTATCATGTTCGTGCTTTAATTTATTTTGAGCTTGAGCGCACAGAATTGATGAAATTACCTGGTAGGAATGAATTAATATGTTAATTGTATACTTACTGAATGAGTACAATGTTAATACTTGGAGTAGCAGCAGCAGCAGCAGTAGTTGATCCTGAATCATTGACAAGAGCCTTAAAAGCAACGTCAGATAGGTAGACGGTAGTATCCGAAGTAATGACAGGCCTTGAAACCGCGGTATTTGCATAATCCACAATCTTGACTTGAATTGTGGAGCCCTGGTTTACGCAACTATACGGGTCGGCCACACTTATGCACTGTATCACGTACTGCCTCCCACATGCTGCCCCGTTATCCCATATTCCGTCTCCGGCCGCTGCAAAAAAGTTGTTTGCCGGAAAGTTTGTTGTATCATCCCCGTAGCATTCCGTTGCTGACAATCAATCAAAATAGCATATATTCATTCACACAAGGATAGTTTGGATGTGGTCGGAATAATTAAAATAAGAAATGACTTACGAATATAGGGAGAGCTATATTGGGTTGCGGTTCCAATATCAGCATAACAAGTCCTAGCAATCTCTAAGAAGAAAACAAGGGAATAATTAAGCTTTGAAATGGTTAAAGTATACATTTTTTTTGTTATTAAAATATAATGATGATAATGATGATTAATTAGTTTGGAATGAAGGGAATGTTATGATGAGTGGGTCAAGTGAGTCAGCGGACTTGCAGCAGTAGTAGACCGGTAGTTGTGTTATTAGTCAGTCAACGTTGCTAGGCCGACGACGAGACAATTGACAACCACATTAAAATAATAATAATAATAATAATAATAATAATACCGCTGTTTCTTCATACAGCCACCTGCGAGGGGTCCATAGATTCGATAATAAAGTTTTGAAAGAGATAAATTTTGTCTGATTTTACAAATCGTAAGCGATAATCCAATGTCAATTGCAACACCATATGATCAACTACAGATATAACATTGATCTTCCACATAATTCTTGAACCTCTCAAATAGAGGGATGAATCTCACACAAGATGAGGACAAAACTCCAATAAAGGAGAGACAAGAGTTACTTGCATATAATTAATCAATCCGTCTCCCTTGTGACGGACTATATCCGTTACAAGGTGAAGACGGAGCAGATACATACCGTTTTATGTACATATGGATCAAAGTGGCCCATATTGTGTGTATTATATAAATGCATGATTTGACAATACACAATAAAAAAATAAAAAAAAAGGGGAGTTCTCTCATGTAAACAGGTATTGTCAAATCATGCATTTATATAATACACACAATATGAGCCACTTTGATCCATATGTACATAAAACGGTATGTATCCGCTTATCTTCACATTGTGACGGATATAGTCCGTCACAAATGAGAATTTGTGATAATTAATAGATATCTATTAAGAAAAACAGAAAATTTGGGGCTTAGCTCCACCAAAATTGGTAGACGGTAGACCCTAATTGATGAACTTGAAGGCTAGGTAGCACGGACACTCCTCCCAATTAGCCGTCTCGTGTCCGATACCGTGTCGGACACCTGGACACCCGACACTCGTCGGACACACGCCAATAGTTAGACGAGGAATAAAATGTTAAAAGAGATTGATTATAAGATGGGTTTGGGTGGGAAATGAGAATTAGTTATAGTAAGGTCAAATTCTACCTTCATTTATGTAAATTTAATATCAAATACATTAAAAATATGAAATCATACGTTATTTATTACCAGAAAATATATATTTTATTTAATTTAAATAGCGTGTCCCGTGTCTTAAATTTCAAGAGATGCCGTATCACGTGTCCGTGTCCGTGTTCGGTTTGGTGCTACCTAGCTTGAAGATTAGGATTAAGGTTTTTAGAGAGAGATTAGAGAAAGAGTTTATTATTCCTAAATTGGAACCTTGCTGAGAAAACCCCAATTTCCGTCCATTTGTTTGCTTTGGCACGTGTAAAGATCATTGCATTTGTCAAACATAACCTGCCAGTCTGCCACTCCTCTATTTCTCCTTAATTCCACTCTTTGTTGTGGGATTATGCTGATTATGATCGAAATTGAAGGCGAGTGATTTTCATTTAGAAGATGAGGGATTTTGTGGGTTGAGTGAGTGAGTGGAATCATTATATCATTATATATCATATCATATCATATCATATCATATCATATATATCATATATCATATATTATATTAAATCTGAAGCCGGTTGCCTTATACGTTGCCACATGTCGTTTGCTACAAAAATGCCACGTGTAAATATGAGGACTACTATTTAATGCTGATCAATATTCTATTTTACCCTAAAAAATATTTCAAAATAAGGCAGCTATAAGGTTGCATATATAGATGATAAATTGAACAACCATGAAATATATGCCGTGATTCACGCAACTATTTACTTGATGAAAGCAGAGATTGCGATAAAAAAGAAGAAGAAATGTAGCCAATGTTAGGGTTTATTTTGGAAACAAATATTTTTTAGTTATCTTCGCCATCTTTTACTACTAATTTTGTTTCCCCTTACAAATATTAGGATTTGAATTGTCTGCAACATACTCCGTATCAATTAGGTTTTACTTTTAATTTTATCTCTTCCTACAGTGAAAAAACATCTGATATGTATCCGAGATTTCCCACCATAACGGCATAACCACGTTTGGCTACCATCACATCGCCGCACCGTGATCTCCCGCCCGCCTCTGTTGGATAGAGTCCTGGTAAATTAGTTTGGGTACGATTTTCCGACGCATGGCATGACCACAATCAGGAGAACTTCATTGTCCTTTTTTATTCTTTACTTTGCTTACTCTCTAATTTATTTCGCTGCAGTTTTATATGATTCATAACTAATAGGATCACGACCCTTAATTTCTAATAATAACAGTGATTAATTATAACCATGAAGAGCAGGGATGAATTCAATATACTCAATTGAAATGGTGGGACG
>VHZZ01016579.1:8803-20741 GCA_009801015.1 Silene noctiflora
AGTGGGAGCAAGGTTGTTTTCCTAGTCTTGTATGTGGATGCCATACTACTCATTGGAATGATGTGCCAATGCTTACTTCTGTAAAGGAATGGTTGGGAAATCATTTCCAAATGGAGGATTTGGGAGAAGCTCAGCGCATCT
Organism: Silene noctiflora; assembly: GCA_009801015.1. Lineage (NCBI taxonomy): Eukaryota > Viridiplantae > Streptophyta > Magnoliopsida > Caryophyllales > Caryophyllaceae > Silene > Silene noctiflora. The sequence goes on from VHZZ01016579.1 coordinate 8,945, forward strand.
TAGGTATCTGGATCTATAGAGATAGATCTAAAAGGATATTAGCTTTGAGTCAAGAGGCTTATATTGATAAGATTTTTGATCGGTTCAATATGAAAAACTCTAAGAGAGGATTTCAGCCGATAGGTAGTCGGATAACTTTGAGTACGTCACAGTGTCCTACTGAGCCTAAGGATATTAAACGCATGAATTTGATTCCTTATGCTTCCGTTGTTGGATCGATCATGTGTGCTATGATGTGCACCCATCTCGACATCACGTATGCTTTGAGTATGACGAGTCGCTACCAGAAAAATCTAGGAGAAAGTCACAGGATTGCAGTCAAGAATATTCCTAAGTACTTGAGAATGACTAAAGATTCATTCTTGGTGTTTGGACCTAAGCAAGCATCAAGGAGTTGGAATCATCGTTTTGATCATATTATTAAACAAAAAGGCTTTACTCGAAGTGTCGAGGAGTCATGTTTATACATGAAGTTTAGTGGGAGCAAGGTTGTTTTCCTAGTCTTGTATGTGGATGACATACTACTCATTGGAATGATGTACCAATGCTTACTTCTGTAAAGGAATGGTTGGGAAATCATTTCCAAATGAAAGATTTGGGAGAAGCTCAGCGCATCTTAGGTATCCGGATCTATAGAGATAGATCTAAAAGGATATTAGCTTTGAGTCAAGAGGCTTATATTGATAAGATTCTTGACCGGTTCAATATGAAAAACTCTAAGAGAGGATTTCAGCCGATAGGTAGTCGGATAACTTTGAGTACGTCACAGTGTTCTACTGAGCCTAAGGATATTAAACACATGAATTCGATTCCTTATGCTTCCGCTGTTGGATCGATCATGTATGCTATGATGTGCACCCATCTCGACGTCACGTATGCTTTGAGTATGGCGAGTCGCTACCAGAAAAATCCAGGAGAAAGTCACTGGATTGCAGTCAAGAATATTCCTAAGTACTTGAGAATGACTAAAGATTCATTCTTGGTGTTTGGAGGGAATTCTGAGTTACGTGTGAAAGGTTACACGGAAGCCAGTTTCCAAATAGATAGGAAATATTTGAAATTCCAAGTTGGTTTTATCTTTATGATAAGTGGAGGAGCGGTTTGCTGAAGAAGTTTTAAAGAGTCGGTCATTACGAATTCTACAACGGAAGCTGAGTACAATACAGCATCTGAAGCTGCAAAAGAAGTTGTTTTGATTCGACAATTTTTGGAAGGACTAAGGGTAGTTCCGACAGCCGAAAATCCTATCACTATCTATTGTGATAACAGTGGAGCAATTTTTCAAGTAAAAGAGCGCAAGTCTAGTAATAAGTCTAGACATGTACTTAGAAAATTTTATGTAATTAGAGATTTTATTGAAAGGAAGGAAATAATGGTTTGTACGGTTGGGACAGATGAAAAAGTTGTTGATCCTTTAACCAAGCTATTGTCTCAAGCTAAGCATGATAGTCATGTAATTTCTATGGGTTTGAGACGAATGTCTGAACTGTTGTAGATTATAAGATATGTAATAATTAAGATATTGTATTAATTATTTCATATATGATAATCGCATTTATCGTTTGAGTTTTAATGTATAAACTCAGTAATTCAGTTTTATCTGAATTTAAATACTTTGTTTTATCCGAATAGGTTGTAGTGACAATGTTGAACCGTATTAAAGTAAATTGGATTAACATTTTATTTTTGTCCTTAGTTACTTAATTAGGTGACGTCTCGGCGTGACTATATTGTAAGTCGATTGATGGTGTGTTCAACCACAATAGGATCATGAAGATGACTGGTCGATTACATAGGCAGACTGTAGAGACACTCTGTCGGACAGTGACCATTTATAGAGTCCTCATGTTGCCTGGTCGTGGCAAGAATTTCTATTTATTCCTTTGAGTCAATTCTTTAGACTAGAAACTATTTGTCTGAGTTGGTATAGTTTTCCGGTGGCTTTGGTTTTTGTCCTAGGTCGTGCCATAAAAGGAGGCTGATAGACAATTACTGAGTCATTTTGATCTGTATCGAACGAAGAAAATAGGTCAACAGGATTGTCCACCCTTGTCAGGGTTTAATATCTCAAGGCCACTCGAGGAGATGTGACTGGAAATGCGTGGYCACGCTCGGATGATATCTATGGTATATTATCCAGTCATACAGTTGCTCTCCTGATCGAGGAAGCCACTCATGATATGATCGTGTGCAAGTACGACCTGAAAGACACCTTGCATTGAGTGGGAGATTCTAATGGACAAGAGAATTGGAAGCGCACACTTGTGTCAAACAAGTGGGAGATTGTTGGAGTTGGTGTCCTCCTCAATAGTGTGTCTACATAATAAATCTCATAAAAGGAATATCAGGGATATAATATTTTTATTTATTAGCTGGTCAACGTTAATCGGAAATGATTGGCTAACTAGAATTTTACATTACTGTCGTATGATGGCGGTGATCAGTTTATCCCTCGAGGTCATACTTATAGGATGGAGCCCAAATGGAAAAGTCTAATAATTTGTATTTGATACAGATAATTAGCTCCTTGAATAATTAGACTAATATTTAGTCAAGTGAGTTTTATAATGACAAGTATACTTATTATCAATTATACGATAATTTAGTAATAAATATCTTATTGAATAAGATAAAGATTAGTAATTAAAGGTTAATTTGTTAGATTTGTATTATTTACTATTAGTGGATTAGTTTTAATACGGTGTGTATTTCTTATTATGAGGCGGAGGTAAATAGCTATTGTAACACCCTCATCTACCAAAGTGTCTTACCAAGGCCTACCTTAGCAAATGGAGGTTCTACCATCTCAATTGCTCGAGGTAGTACGCATCAAATAGACAATGAAGAAACTTAACATAACACAAAAAGGTTTAAGTTATTACAAAAGAACCTCTGAAATCCAAAAACCAAAACCAACAATACAATCTCTGACAAAAGTGAGCTATAACTAAGTGGCAGCGGAAACTAGCTAGACTCGTGGCTCGCCCGTCCGTCCCGTACAAACTCAACCAGTAAACCTGCTAAAAATATGTTCACCATTCCCCAATGGATCACCGCAGGTTCACAATACAAAATAGGGGTCAGCCAACTAATCACCCCACAAGCTATATACCATAACAATAATACAATCAATCGCTATCCATCGATCAGTACTTAATACAACCGTCTGAACTCAATCAGACTTGTCAGGTTACCCATCGCAACAGGTACCTACACCGCCAGTGGGAGACCGCAGCCTTGCCACCTCAGCCCCACTCATCGCAAAGAGTGTACCCAGGTCATTAATGTGCACATCCCCCTTGTAACGGGAGCCACAAGGGGCGAACAAGGTGAAGACCATCTCCCGACAATGGCTCCACAATCCATACAACCAACTATGATACTCAAACTCCACACATTATAATACAATCATACACAAAACCATAAACATAAAATAACACACAGATGGCTGAGTAGGAAAACCCTATCTTATTCGAGTTCCACAATTACAACAAGTTGGCTAGAATCTCTCCTCTACAAATCCGTCACCTAACAAGGATAATCAACAAATACCATAATCACAATCATTTTAAACTAACTAATTAAACCCCCAATCTAACCCAACCTAGGGTTTCAAATATCACAACAATTACAATCTAGTGGAAGCGAACTTACCGAAATACCGACGCACGAAAGAAAATCCGACAACAAGGGCTAGATCCCGCTTGCAAGGTGATTAGAGTGATTAGGGAAGAGATTTGAGAAGTGATTAGGCTATAAAAACTGATTATGAAATGTTTTGACGGAATATATATAATCTCATATCACTCTAATCAGACCGCGGAAAAACGACTCGTCAGACCGGATACTCGATCGAGTACCTGACATACTCCACCGAGTACGCCCTACTCGACCGAGTATCTCGCATACTCGGCCGAGTGCCCACATGTAGTAGCCAGTCAAAAAACACCTGACACCCTACTCGGTCGAGTACAACCTACTCGATCGAGTTCCTCTACTCAGAAACCGAGGTATTACAGCTATCTAAAATTACAAGGGTTGTAAAATTAGCTAATTGGGTTTTATGAGACGCATTTTATATTGATAAAATGGTCAAATGTCACTTAAAAGTATACATTAGTCACTAATTTGTATTATTTAAGTGTTAAATAATCAAATTAATATTTAATTATATAAGATAATTAAATATAAGACTTATAAGCATTTGTAGGACAAATGTCAAAAATCGAATAAGACCCAAAAGACCCATGTGGACCGTTTTTTTCTAGAGAGGATTTTAGGGTCAACATTTTGTTGACTTTAATGGCCTAATCACATGGGAATGTTCCTCAATTGTTTACATTTCCTCACTTATAAATACCCCACTCATGCAAGTCATTTGATGATGAAAAATTGATCTATTTCACTACCTTTGGCCGATTTTCACATGAAGAAAAAAAAGGAACTTGTTTTCTTCATAAAACCTTCAATTTCTTCATCTCAATATTATCTTATAAACTCACAAATAATAATATACAACAAATATTATTCGAGTAATAATATTATGTATTAATATTCAAGGTTTATTATTAGTATTATCTAATTATTAATGCCAGTAATATTTGGTAAAGTCTTGGGTGCATCTAAGAGGAGGCTTTCTCTTTGGGAGCTAAGGAAGGAGCTCATCCAAGCATTATAGAGTTCAATAAGACAACCATTGTTGTTGTCTTATAGCCTTTTATAGCATTGTAAGGATTTTTCCCTTCTAGTTACATTTTATGTCATCATATTTGCATGCATGTAACTAGATCACATAAAACTAAATTAATATGTAATTTAGTAACTAATTAGAGGAGTCTAATAAGAGGTCTAAAACTTTCAGTATGAACATAGACAAGTCAGACATTTATATGAATGGAGTTAATCATTAGGATCGTCATTTCCTTTCAGGTACCTGGGCATTCCCATTTTTTATAAGAGACTCACCAATGCTGAGTGTAATAAACTTATTGATATAATTGTGAATAGAGTAAGGAGCTGGGGGTCACAGAAACTTATCTATGCTGGAAGAGTTGTTCTAGTTCGTTTTCTACTTACACAATTGCACAGTTATTAAGTCAGGATATTTATACTTCCAAAGGGGATTATCAACAAGGTGGAGGCCATCTATGGAAATTATTTGTTGTCAGGAAGTGATGATTATCACAAAGCCCTTGTTGTTGACTAGGATAAGTGTTGCTTGCCTAAAGATAAAGGTGGATTGGGCATCACTCACTGTTACTTATGGAATGTTGCTGTATTAGGTATGTACACCTGGTGGGTTGCTAATAAAAAGGACTGTTTTTGAGTGAAGTCGGTTCACCAGATTTACATAGAGCAAAATCATTGGTGGACTTATCAACCAACACATAATTCGAGCTGGACGTGAAGGGACATATACAAGATCAAGGAGGTTCTAAGAGTGGGTTGAATACTTAATACACTATTCATAATGTGTATGAGTGGTTGATTGCAGATCACCAGAAGATCAGATGGATGCCTTATGTGTGAAACATACTCTTCTTGCCTACTGGCTCTATGTGCAGAACAGATTGATGAGTAAGGATAGGATTTTGATGTTTAGTGTTATAAGTGATGGGATGTGGGAGTTTGCAGGAATCTCGACAGCACCTCTTTTTTTAATGTCAATATCACAAGAGGTGCTTACCGCTGGTTCAGGTTTGGCTGGATTTCAGTTGGTGGGGTGATTTTCTCACCTGAATTATGGGTTGGAGATACAGGTCCTTGTTAAGGAAGCAGATTACTATGGCAATTATGGTTGGGATGGTCTACTTCATATTGGACAGCGGAAACAAGTGTAGGATGGAAGCTAGTGCTCAGCATCCAAGCTGTATTCTAAAGAGAGTTCATGAATGTATCAAAGGGAATGGCAAAGATGGGTGCCTCCACTAGAGTGAGATATGATGTAAACTGATTCAGACAATTGAAGATGAGGTAATTAGTCTAGGATGATGGCTAATTAGTTTAGAAAATATGTTCTATGTATGGTGTAATTAGTTCTTATTGATCAAAAGATTCACATTCCAACAAAAAAAGAGGGAGGGTGAAGGAGAGGTTGATTTGGACCATTTTAGTTCGGTGTGATCCGGGGGGTGGCTGTAGGGTGCTTGTGGGTTAAGGGGTTGTCTCGGGTGAGAATATAGACGATTGTTGTCCGTTAGGTTGTTATCTATCGTTAGGTTTGATGATGTGTAAACTTGGTGGATGGGTTTGAGGAGAGTGACAAATAGCCGAGAATAATGAGTAGAGACGAGATAACTTTATCAATAAAATACCAATTGTATCAAAACAAACTTGTACCGATTGTAAAAGACTTATATAGTACATGAAATGTTATATATTTATATTCTTACATTGAAGTTTCTAAATACACTTAATTTTGAGTTATTTCATGAGAAAATCAACAATTACCGCAAATTAATTTAGTAACCATACGCCACATGGTCAACCATCCTAGGCGTAGTTATATAGTACATGAAATTTTATATATTTATATTCTTACATTGAAGTTTCTAATTTTGGTTTATATATATAATATTAGATATTTAATTAGATTAGATATAAAATGTGCTTAATTAAAATAATAACGCAAAGGGAATAATGCAAATCCCACTTGAAAACATCCCATTTGCAAAGTCGAACTCGAACGTAAATAATGACGTTCTTAATAGACGTGAGTCGCATCATGGTCGCGTGTCCAATGTGAACTCAAACATGCGAATGGTTAATTCGTGCAGCGCTTTTCACAATTGACTCGGAAACTTCTGTTTATGCTCTTAGATAGCCAAAGTTGTAGGGAGTAGTATTTGAAAAGGAAAAAAGTAGAGCAAGATAAAGTGGCATTAACTGTGGTGGGTGGTTACTCTTATTGTCCCTATATTGGCGTAGTTTCCTTGCCTTTTATATGATCCTCTTGGTTGCACAATTTGTAAAGTAGGTTACTTAGGTTGTACGATCATCGTTGTACTGATAAGTGGATTGTTTATCAATATGCATTGTCTTTGTGACTGGGATCACAGTTGATTATTCCAGTGGCAGAAGTGATTTTTGCTATTAGCTCATACTTTATTTGAAGGATAGCCTTTTCCTGGACAATTATGGGAAGATTTGCGTAAGCCTGGATGAAATCGCTTCAGTGGTGCGACCTTCTTTTCCCATCCATGTGTGTAAATAATTCACTAATTAGTTTGGCTCAGAAGGCAGAGAAAGTAATTAGGGATAAAATGTATTCTCAGCCTGTTTTAGTTCTGGAATCTGGAGCACACGGATTGAAGCCCCCAACTGAGATCTGAGTAATTGATGCTTGTAAATTGTGTTCTTGTGTATTTATGGAAGCTTAATTAGAGTAGCTGTGTCAGTTTGTGAGATACTCAGGACTACATATTACCAAATGTACATACTGCATCAGATCCTCGTTCAGTTTGTGAGATACTCAGGACTACATATTACCAAATGTACATACTGCATCAGATCCTCGTTCATGACGGTTAACAATCAGAAACATCATTTCAAGCAAAGAACATGTTCTTTTCACAATAATGCCGAGTCCGCCACTTAGCACATGCTCCGACTGTGTGACATTTGGTAAGTATGAGCAAAATTTATCACCCAAGGCTGACATAATCATGGGATTAGAGCAAAAGTATGAGCAAAATTTAAAAAACTTATCACCTAAGGCTAACATAATCAGTGAAATCTATAGTACTAATAACTAACCCAAACAACTGTGATGAAAATGACTTATTTTTACTGCTTTTTGCAAATAAGCTGCCAACACAGCAATTGTATTAGTCTGAGACTCTGAGTAGTTGACCCCAGTCACAACTCGTGACGAATGCCAAGACCGAAACACAACCAAGCCGCCTCATATGACCAAATACTCCGTATACAACATAAAGAAATCAGGGACTAGTTGGACTATAGTCTTAACACAATGGATCTCAACGCCCAAACACAATGTTCAATGTATCTCATCGTGCAAACACAATGTTATCTCAACGCCCAAACACAAAGTCTTATATAGATATGCCCTTATGGTATGAACCTCAGATCTGAATATCCATCGTGGAATATCGCATAAAAATCTGTTCACAGTAACTTTCAAAACCATGATAGTTTAACCTGATACAATGACGCCACCCAGATCCGCTATTACGGTTGGTTAGAGTAAGCAATTAGAGTAAGCAACTGCACTACCAGATCATATCTTCGACCCCAATCATAAAGAGCGGGTTGAAACGCTGACACCAAAACTCAACCAAATCTCCTAAGGGTAACTCCATAAAACAAAGAACGGAGCTCATTACAAGAAAACAGAAACTATAGTAAACAATGTACCTCATTGCAGAGACACAAGGTTCAATATCTTTTCACCCACAACCAATCGAGTCATGTTTACATCTTGCAATGAGATTTGACCGCAGAAGTGATCATTATAACCCGATTGCTGCCATACTGTGGTATAATAACCGAGGTAAAATCCTCATCCTCCCTCGTCCTTTAACCTGGAGTCCATTCTTTCTCTAGAAGGATAATGGGATCGTAAGTTAACAAGTGTCGCCGCCTAGAATCGATACAATGATTAAAGCAATCAAACAAATCAAATTATCACATATATTCACATCTTGAAAGTAATCCAATTAAACAAAATATACTGTCATTCAATCAACAATTAAATTGTAATTGTAAAGTTGTTAATACAAGAACAAAATCCAATAAATAAACCTCAAAAATGAGTAAGAATAGCAGCTAATCTAATCAGCAATGGTTAACGGAAACAAACCAGGAGTATACAAAGCAAGCTGTTCGAAACTCCGTTGCTTAGGCTTATAAACCTGCTTAATACTCCTGCTTTTCAAATTAAAACAATACAACCTACTCTTTGTTTCATTACACAACACAATCATCTCATTCTTCTCCCTTTTCTTCACCTCATCAACTTCGTCGTCGTCATAAAAATAATAATCACAAAACGGATAAACCAAATCCCTACTCATCCCTGTCATAAACACATTATACTTCCTAACCCAATAAAACCCTTCATCTCCCTCTTCATTCCTACGTAACAACACCCATACCTCCATTCTCGGCGGCCTCGAGAAATTGTCCACCGCGCACACTGCCCCCTTAAACCCCACCAACCGCATCTGATCATACAACATAACCTCCCCGGGGTTACCTTCCGGAGGCGGGATTAGTGTAAACTTAGACTTGTTATAGTCCAAGCAAACTACAAATCCCGGCCCAGTACGGGCAGTCCAGAAGAAGAACCCGTCGACCATGATCCCAAACTCACGAACCGGCGCGGGTGAGGGTGAGTCAATCACGGTCCATTTCGCAGACCCGGCCTGTCCCGGACCGAACTCTAACGATTCGGCTTTTGTCCCTTGAATATTAACAAGAGCGTAGCGGTTGTCTTGGTGAAAGTATCCGAACGCGCCGTTGTCGGTGGATATAGAGAGACCGTTTTGTCCCGGGGTGATGCGGAGGAAGTGGTTGATGGAAGGGTTAGAAAGGTAAAAGTAATGGTGAGAGGAGAAGCAAATCAAGGGGGAAAGAAGATGCGAGGAAGGTAAGAGGTTGAGGGTGGAGTCGGTGTAAGGAGTGAAACCGTTTTTAAGGGGGTGAGTGGAGACAGGGGGATTGGGGTCGGGTCGGAGGAGGATGGTGGAAGCGGGTCGGATAGAGAGACGGGCAGGGCGGTCAGGGTGTTTAACGGGTTCGGAAGGGGAGTGGCGGAGGATGAGGAGGAGCGTTGGCGGTGGTGGTTTAGATGAAGGGAGACGGTGACGGAGAGTCGGAAGGAGGAGATCGGTGGTGATGAGGGTATTCCAGAGGTGACAGACGGAACGGAAACGGTAGAGGGAAGGGGTTGAGAGACGGGACCAGATTTGGAGGAGGGAGTCTGATGGGAGATTACCGTTCGTTTTGCGGAGGGGAAATGGAGAAATTTCTTCTTCTTCTGATGGGAGATTACCGTTCGTTTTGCGGAGGGGAAATGGAGAAATTTCTTCTTTTTCTTCCATTTGGGAGTTTGAGGGTTTGGGAATTCGGGTGGGGTTGCGGGAAAAGGAGATGAGATGTTCATATAGTGATTACATACATGGGTGGGTTTGAGGATCATAATCCAAGATTAGGGTTGGAGTTTGGTAAAAGAGTTCTTACAGCTGAGCTAACTCTTTTTCTCATGAACAATTCGAAAATGTTAACCCTAGATCCTTAAGTGAACTCGAAGATGTTCCAAAATTCTAGTTGGCTCGATTGACTTCAAATTTTACTTTGTTAAACCCTTAATTGGTTGGACATCGAGTTAACCATATTAAATATGACCAGAAATAACTAATATGGAATCATATTTACTATTATCCACGCTAAAAGAAAGATCAACTGTAAGATACTACCAAAACCTGAAACTACTAGATGATGATTCAACACATCCAACGGGTTGCGGAATCGAGCCCCCGTGGTGGGGATCATTGTCAAGTCAACTGAACCACTATAAATGCCTCATTATTCACCAATCACATTGTAAGCAACAATCACATAACCTCTCTCTAAACTAAGACTGTACAAGCATACTACGGAGAGAAGCAAGACCTTTGCCTCAAGCAAGGTCTCGACATTATTCACACGTACCCATATTAACTTAGACATCGCCCTCTGAGGCCTTGTTGTTACGTGTGCAGGGAATATTTAATTTTGAGGAGAAGAAACTAGCAATGTAAAGCATATCCAAAAGAAACGCGTTGACCCGATGTCGATCTGAGCAACGTTGACTTGATTATTTTTTACCGGAACAATTTGACGTCATATGTGGGAATCATTACAAAAAAAAAATCCAAAAGATCAACTTCGAGATGCCTCATTTAGAGGGAGTAGGAGAATGGCAAGACCGTCATATAAGGCCCGAAACAACCCTCTACAATCAGGGTCTCCCGTGATCCAGCCCGTGATACAACCACTCATTCAATACAACCCAAAACTGTTTTATTTGTGTAACGTCTTATGATAAGAATATTTGGATTCCAAGGAAATGTCTTAAGCTCTATTGAAAAGGAATTGCATATTCGTTTTTGAATCAGTTTTGGTAGAGGGGTAGGTTGTTCCTTACGAGGGACTTTCTATACAGAGCATATCCTTTCCATACGACCTTTGTCCATATATACCGATGTTAAGAAATTCATGGTGTGATATTTCCTTTAAGAGTTGGATAAATCTTGAAAATTTTTGATTGAAATATCTTGAAAATGTTTGTGCCTTATTGGTTATTTTAAATTATTTTAAAAGTTTCAGTTTTTATTTTCTATTATCTCTTTTATCATAATGTTTACCGTACTCAACAACAAATGTTGACCCTTCTTTTGTTTTGTCCTTATATCGACCTGCTGTGATCATGAATTTGTGTGAGCAGATCAACTTACAGATACCTCATACAAGTGAAAACGGAGAATTTGGGAGAGTGCGCTCACTAACGACGTCATTATAATTAGAGTATTATTTTGAATGGGTTGTGAACTTTAAGTAATCGTTTCCGCAATTTGGTTGTAGTATTTATTTACTCATATAAAATTAAAACGAGAAGGTTAATCATAAATAATTGTTTCCTTAATAAACCTCCAATTAAAAGGATTCCAAATCCACTTGACTACTTACCCATTTAAGAATAGATTATCCGGTCAGACAGTTATACTCTAGATCGAAGAAACCACTCATGATATGATCGTGTGCAAGTACGACCTGAAAGACACCTTGCATTGAG
>VHZZ01016596.1:2929-35996 GCA_009801015.1 Silene noctiflora
TAACTCGCGATATAACCATCCGGTTCGAAACTTACTCGATCGAGTAACTCGGGTAGTCGATCGAGTGCCTCACTTCCAGAACCTGATTTTCACCAACACTCACCTACTCGATCGAGTTACCAAGGTAGGGAAATTCGTAGTATTATACCAGCACACAAGCAAGCTCAGAACTGATCCTCTACGAATCCACCTCTTATACACACACATAATCACATATCACAACCCGTACCAAAACCCCCAATAACAACCATAACCCCCCAATTAGGGTTTAGCTAACATCAATGAAAAGACATAAAAACAGTACGTAGATCTTACCATCGAGACAAGGAACACGATGACGCAAACGACACTGAATACCACCGACTCAAGCTCCCCGGATTTGCATAAACGCGAATGAACAAAGCTCTCCTCAAAGGTTTTTTTTTTTTTTTTTTTTTTGTGAAAGTTTAGAGTTACGAAATAATGAAAAGGCGTTGGTTGTAATTAATTCTTAAACTCGCGTTATTAACAAAACCTAACTTAATCGGCCCGCATTACATACTTACTCGATCGAGTAAGGAGGTTACTCAATCGAGTGGCCCTTACTCGATCGAGTCCCCCTAGTACTCGATCGAGTGCCACACTTCCAGACTCTGACTCTAAAAGACATAAACTTACTCGACAGAGTAGGCCCTACTCGGTCGAGTCACCAAAGGCAGGGAAAACCGTAGTATTACAATCGTTACAATGCTTCCTCGCGTTATTTGCAAATCCCAGAGCTTGAGTCGTCGGTTTCCCGTACCGTTTGCGTCATCTTGTTCCTTGTCTCGAGGGTAAGTTTTACATACCGATTTTATGTCTTTTGGTTAATAATGGTTAAACCCTAATTGGGTGTCGTAGGGGTTTTTGGGGGTTCTTAGTAGTGTGATAGTGATTGTGTTATTGTATGTCATATAGGAGGTGGATTCGTAGAGGATCGTTTCYGAGCTTTGATTGATAAGTGGTGATTGYTGTTCAGGTAGGGTTTCCCTACTCAGTTACTRTTTCTGTTGTTTGGCATTGATCGTATTGTTGTTATATTCCTGTATGCATGGATGTTTGGTTGTATGTGATAGTATGGTGGATGTGGTGATCGGTATGTGTTGCTAGGTACGTCCTCGGTTGAGTGGAGTCACTTACGGGAGTGGCTTCACGCCCTTGATTCGTCCTCCGTGGAACCCGCCACGGGAGGGGATGTGTACATTAGGGAACAGGGTTTATCGCTCGGATTTGATGAGCGGGGCTTAGGTGGGAACGGCTGCGGTCCCCCACTGGCAGGGCTACACACCTTGGGTGTGTAGTCAGTGATGTGGAGTGATGTGGAGTGATGGAGGAGGTGGTGTGGTTGGATATGTTATTGCCTTGTTTGTTTGTTTTGGTTATCAGTAACTGACCCCGTGTTGTGTTTGTAACTGTGATGATCCATTCGGGGATGGTGAGTAGATGTCGAGCAGTTTTAGCTTATATGCGCATGGGATGGCCGGGCAATCATCACGATTAGAGACTTCCGTTGCGTCCGTGTCTAATAGCTAGATTTAGATTATGAGACTTTGGCAGTTTGCCTTTTTGGTTTGTATTTTTGCTTAACAGTTTTGATAAGACAGTTGTATTCAGTTTAGCTATTGATTTAAAGTTGTTTCTTTATTGTCTTTTGTTTATCATTGTCTCGGAAACAGAGATGGTAACATCTCCATGCTTAAGGTAGCCTTGGTAAGGCACTTTGGAGTGTGGGGGTGTTACACTCCAGATGTCATGCGTTACATGCTTATAAGTACAATTTTTTTTTAAAAAAATAGTAGTTGCAAACACAAAAAAAAAAAAAATAATATAAACTTTTTAATATCCTATTTATATATTTCTTTCTTTATTTTTTTTTTTTGGTTACAATATTTCTATATTTCTTTATTTAATGGGATGACCTTTTTGTTTTCTCTCATCATTATTATTACTTTATATTTATGTTCATAATTTTTATCTTCCCTTTTCCCTTTCATTCACAAACTCTTTATTCTTATCTCAAATAAATTGTTGAAGTTAATGTGAGAATTAATTGCAAAAAATGTGCTTATATAACTATCAAAACAAAACAATCCTAATTTTCATTTGTATTCAAAAAGTTAGTAAGGAAAGTATACATAGAGAACTAAATGAATTATTTCATTTTTTTATCCTTATTATGTTTTGAATTATTTAATAGAATCTTATTTAGTTATTATGTATAAATCTATAAAATCTAATTAAAAGGATACCTAAAATAATGTGACATAAAAAGTTTTAATGAGATGTGACATGTTTTTAATGTGACATGGAGAATTAATGTGACATGGATTATCAATTTATAATTACATAGTATTAATTTAATTCATTTATCCATTTAATTCACTTATTTATAATATTAAAGGATATTATCATTATTCTTCAATTAGTTTTGTATATTAAATATATTTTTTTCTAAAATTTATGCAACCCTTATAAATTTACATCAAAATTTCATAATTCATAACATTTTAATTGAATTTTTTTGTAATAAAACATGTTAATAAATTAATTAAAGCTTTTCATATTACTTTAACACCCACTATTTTTATTAACATTTTTTCCTATTTAATTTATTTTTTAATTAAACATGGAAATAAATTGATTAAAACTCTCCATAATACTTAACACCCACCAAATTAATTAAAAGTGTTTCCTATTTAATTAATTTTTGTAATATATTATGTTAATAAATTGATTAAAACTCTTAATATTATTTAGCACTCATAGTTTTCATTAATAAAAATTCCTATTTAATTCATCTCTTGAATTCCCCAGCAATCAATTATCTAAATTAATAATATCACAAAATAAATTAAACGTAAAATTAAAATATGGAAATCTATGGTTGTGTAATGGCTATAAAACCTATATATAATACCTATAATAGTTTCTCTTCACTTTATTTAAAATCTATTACCCATTTGCCCATGAGTTTCCAAGGTGTGGAATATATTTTATGGTTTAATTTATTTATTTAATTATAGTGAGTATATTGATTGATTGTTGTTATTGTTGTTGTTGTTGTTGTTGTGGTGGTGGTGGTGGTGGTGGTGGTGGTGTTCAATAAAATATATTTTAATTTATTTTGTTGTTGGTTTATGAATCGTTTGCTTTATATTTAAATTCATGTATTACATTTGGTTTAATTTAAGTGATTTACATGTGACAATGTTTTGATTATTTTGTCAAGTTTTTGCCATGTTGATGTTTTATCTTTTGGTCAATATAACTTTTATGTAAATTTTAAAGTATCATGAAATGTAAGTGAATGCAGATAAGGTAAAGCATCACATAGGTAATCTGAAGAAGGAAGAAATACAAAAGGCACGAAAATGAGGTAAAAAACGCAAGGTAGAAACTGATAAGTTATGCATGTATTGTTTTATTAAAAAAAAGACTCAAATAAATGGGCACATATTTTATGTCAATGGGTTGGAAAGTTTCCGGTGCAAATTTTGGATAACTATTTTGTTCATCTATATATGTTTTCGTAATTGACAAAAAAAAATATATGTCTTCGTAATTCAAACTATTTATATTTTTTTTAAAAATAAGTAATTGTCTTAAACTATATATCGTAATTTGTGCAACATTTATATTCAAAYATTGGCATTCATTTTTATGGATAAAAATAAACGTTAAAATCTTAAGAAAACATAGAACTATTCCGTGCATTGCACAGGTAACAAAACTAGTTGATATTAACAACGAATTATAAATATGACTAAGGCAAGCTTATTGCAAATATTGTATTCTCTATATATTTAATTACGTTGGTTCAAAGGGTAAATCTATATTTTCTTTGTAATTTGAATACTAGTGTGATATGATGCATCTGATTTTGTGGTCTTATTTTTGCTTTGATGATAATATGACATAAATATATTATATATACCCATCGATTTTCGATAAACTGTGCTTATGGAATGAACATTACCATCTCGAGATAAAAAAAAACATGACTTGAGAAGGCATAACATCGTCAAATTTTCAAGCTAAATTAAAAATATGAATTATTATAAAGGAACTTGAGAAATGAGTTATGGAAAAAGAAGATAAAGAGTTTGTTTAAAAGTTAGTGGTGAATTGAATAAGGTATTCAA
This sequence comes from Silene noctiflora, assembly GCA_009801015.1. Lineage (NCBI taxonomy): Eukaryota > Viridiplantae > Streptophyta > Magnoliopsida > Caryophyllales > Caryophyllaceae > Silene > Silene noctiflora. Next base: position 7,090 of record VHZZ01016596.1, read on the forward strand.
GTGGAGGAAGATAAAGACTTTATTATCTTCCTTAGTTTTTTCTAAGATTGTAACTGGAGGATAAATACTTACATTTTAACCAAAAAAAGAATACTAATGAGTAGCATATCTTTATTTACTTTGAATTTCCAATGTGATAATGGATGTTGTTTTATTTATTATATCCACCTCATTAATTATTTTTATTTTATTAAATGTTGCAACAGTTAAGATAAAATGAGTGAAAAATATTTTAAGTCTTAAATATCATAATTATTTCCAAACTAAAAAAAATAGAGGTATGTAAACTATGGTTAATACTACTTCTTATTTTTATAATTAATATCATCATTTTAATAAAGTTAGACTAACAAAAATATCATTTTGACGTTGAACAATAATGATATATCATTTGCTTATAGAAGTAATGAGAATAAGAGTAACAAAATTAAAATAATAAGTTATAATAAAAAAAACACTACTAAAGAATGATGTAGAAGGTCAAACTACTGCAAAAAAAAATAGTAAAACAATTTTACAAGAGCAAACATTTATTAATGAAAAGTCAGAGGAATTCCGTGATTTTATAAGAAATTAAACTAATCCTCTATATACTAAAAGATTAACAAAGTTATGATTTTTCCCGCTCAAGTTTTCCCCTTAAATATTCACCTTAATAGTGGTCCTCAATCTCATTAATTGATTTCAAAATCCTCTTTTTATTTATATGCAATAAATAAATAAAATCACTTTCTTATGGTTTTATCTCATAATCCTCTTACGTTCCCTGCAAATGATTCTATCTAAATAAAGAAACAAGTAAAACTATATTTCTTTAAACTATTATATTTTTATTAAAATATAATCTTATAATTAAATTTTAATCTTATAATTAAAWTCAAAATTATGATTTTTCATTAAAATAATATAAAATTGATGTTAAACTATAAACTATAAGTTGGTAAATTTTTCGTTAAATGCAATACTTATAAATTTAGAGAATAACTTGACATATATTTACCATTAACCATGTGACAAAAAAAATTCATTAAAATAATTGGAAAAAATTTATAAAATAAAATCCTTTATTTTATGGTAAAAAAAATATAGATTTCATAAAATACACCTTTCATAGGTTTAATTTTTCATTATAAATAACACCCTAAAAAATAAATACTCCACACATACCGCGCATTACGCGGGAACTATACTAGCTTAAATATAAATAGCTCAATTCCGATTCACTTAATTTTGAAGCCGGGTTGAATGAGGTTTGGACTTTGGAGCGGTTGGTGACAAAATTTTCTGGATCGGGATAGGTTTGCCCGTTATAGAGTCGCTACTTGGTAGGTACTAGTAGCTCCTTCCCCAACCCAAGGCATTACTAAACCCCTCTCCCGCCGTCGAAATTCCTTGCCACCCCTAAACCTAACGAAACCATCACTCCCACCACCATCGTCACTCACTCCATACAATCTCCTTTTCCTTTGAAAAATCACTCTCATCTCTGCTAAAACTGTAGAAAATACTTAAAAAACACCATTATTATTTGGGGATTCCCGAGAGTGGCAAAAGCTTCAATCTATCTCTGGGAGTAGGCGAGCAGTCTCTCCGTCCACAAGTATGAGTAGCTGGAGAAATCTGGTTATTCGCATCGGCGAAAAGTGTCCCGAATATGGCGGCACTGTCGAGATTAAAGACCACATTGTTATTCTCTTTCTCCTTTCTCTATTCTTTTCCTAAACCCTAACATTCTCTTTTCTCTTATTTACCTTCATTTATGTTGCTTTTTTCCTTACAGGATACCTGCTTTGGTGCTGTTTGGCGCGAATTGGACCAGTCCGCCGACGATATTTTGGAGGTCACCCTTTCTTCATTCATTTTTCCCCATTACTCCCTCCGTCCCGCTCATTTGTTTACCTGTGTCTCCTTCAATTGTCTACTTTTCTATTTTAGGCCTTTGATGGATCACTTCCACCCTCAATTTGATCCACTTGTCATCTAATAACGGTCCCTCTCCCCTTTCCTCTGTCTTTGTGCCAAAACCAAAGACAAACAAATGTCCGGGACGGAGGGAGTATATGCTTAATTTTCAAACTTTTCATTTTCTTATATTTCTAGTTTATTTATGTATCCATTCAACTCCTTGTTTTAAAATCCAAACATTAGGGGCACACTGGTTATGCACAATAAATTCGTTATTTTCAGAATAAAACTTTGTGCAAAAAAAAAAAAAACAAAACAATTTTTTGGATTTTAAACGGTGCTAGCATGTAAAGTAGTAAATTCTAAGGATGATGTGGCGAAGACAATGGTGTAATTCATGTACTCGAAAGAAAAAAACATGGAAATTGCATAATAGCGTGCATTATGGTTCGCATATACACAACTCACTTAAGGCGCATCAAGGTTTTTGGTAGCCGCTCACTGAGTTTTGTGTTTAAGCACACAAACTAAGAGCTCTTTTTAAGCTACCACTTTCTGTTCATTGATGATTGGATCTTTTTGAGCCAGAAGTTTTGCATTCTATTGATAATGATAATATTGACATATATACTGACTTTATTCCCGTCTTTTTCAAATGTTGCAGTTCCTTCTTCAGTGTGCAGAGCAATTGCCCCACAAAGCTCCAATATATGGGACATTGGTATGTTGCACGACTGATGTTTTCTCTTTGTTTTTATTTTCCTGTACTTGGTTAGTACCTCTTCAACTTGAAAAATTGGACCTAGTTAGTTTTTGATATCATATGGTAAAGAAAGAAGTACGCATAGTGGAGGTAACCGGAATTACCGGATGTTGGACCTTCTTAGGTGTCATTGAATCGCAAGCTATTTATGTATTGACCTGTATAACTGTATTCCTAGTATGATGGTTCGATCGATCTTTTAAACTGATGCACTAAGCTATTTGTATTGCGATTAGTGCCATTGTATTAAACTAAAACAAGAACATACACATTTTCTTAGTTTCAATTAACCATGTGCTATTTGCTCTAAAAGATTTGGATGATAAAGTTTAATATGCGGATTTTCGAGAGATTAGAACAACAGAGACTGATGTGGATAAGAATAAAGTTGAGGTTGGGGTGATGTTTTAGGCTTTATTATAGGCATAGCTGATTGATGTCTCTCATGGGAGTTTGTTTGGATGGAGGGATTTGAAGGGAAAAGGAGGACAGGTAAAGGGAGGGGAATATGTTCTTGTTGCTTGGTTAAGTAGTTGGATGCAAGGGGCTATGAGGGAAGATATATGAAGAGATCCATTTCCCCTCCTACGAGCCTAACTAAAATCCTTTTAACATAGGTAGATTTGGAGTAAAAAATATTGCTCCATATCCCCCCTCCCTTCTTTTCTTAATATGTATCCAGACAAAGGGTAAGACTTCAGATAAAGTGAACCCTTCTCAATCTCCATATCATTGTCATTTTAGGATGCACGTATTCATCCCAATATATACATCTTCTAAATTTATAATAGTTTGATATTGTTGATTGAGAGCTTTGTGACCTTTCTGTTCACATAACTATCTTGTTATATTACACTAATTTCATTTTTTTGGGAGATTCTTCAATGAAGTGACAGTGATTTCACTTATGTACGTCTTTCGCGGTCTAAAAATGGTGTCTCAAAAGTGACCAGGTGCCTCAAAAGTTGTCTATGGCATATTGACGTGGGCTTTGATGCACACAACCTTGCTCCACTTACTAAATCTTATTTTGATAAAAGATCTCTGAATCAATCCCGTGGTATAATCTTTGTCATTGCACCTTATATGCAGCTAATACCGCCTTAAGATGAGATTGGTGTGACTTTCAAAACCCTTATAATTCAGTTGAAATTCAGACATGTCCTAGATTTAACACCATACGTTTGTTACAATTCAAGAGAAAACGGTTACTTATGAGCGACAAATTATGAAGTTTACTTTATACTTGTATTGGGCAAGTACTATTTTACAATATATGGAAAGTTTAGTGAGTCATGTTGCTTTATCCCATAAGCTCTTCATGACTCCATTGGAAATAGAAATAAGTTGCACTATTTTTTGTGAATGTGGAACCCCTGTTAGTTGAGCTTTGGGGCCCTTGACAATGCTTCATCACTTTCTCATTACTTGTAGGTTGGCTTGATGAATTTGGAGAACGAAGACTTTGGGAAAAAGATCATTGAAAGAACTCATGCAAATTTGCAGGTAAGGAACTAAGGATATTATTTTTGTTATTCTTATGGTATTTGTTACTATGGCTCGGATTCAAGTTCTAGTTGTGGCTTTTTTTTTTGGAGTCTCAGCCTAGAATTGCTTAATTCGATACGTATTATGTAATATATGCTATAAGCACTAAACTTTTTTTATGTAATGCAACACCATGATACGAATATGCTTGAACAAATGTGAGTGAATTCAGCTACCCATTTTTATGCGTTTGGCCCAAAAAGGAGAGTCAAATTGTTGTGTTGAAACTAGGATTACCGGAGAAGCTAAATCCCCTATGAGTCGCTAATTGATTTGCAAATCATTTGGGTATTGATTCACTTGTATATGTGCTGAGTACTCCTAAATTATCAAATAGGACATACGATGTGTAGCCAAAGTGAAGTGTCAAATTAAAATAGCTTTTAATATCAAGAGATTGAAAAATTTCATGGTTAGAATCAACTGTTTCAATTGCTTGACATCATTGTTTAGAGATGAATATTTTGTGAAACAATACTTTACGCCTACTTGTTGACTTTTGCCATCCATCTTTATCTTCCTCCTTTTTTTAGAAGAAATTAAGTGTTATTGTTCGGCAGAATTAAATCCTGAGGTTATAATCTCGGTAAGTCAACTCCGGTTTTTGACTTTTGAGTCTGACAAAAAGAGCTAAATTTAAGGTAGTGTCTAACAAAAAATAAAATTAATATAGTGCTTCGCAAGATGTTGTAAGTTATAGGTACGGTTTGCCTCTTGAGAGACATTTACTAAGAACTTGAACATATTTTGGAATAGAACAAGTTGATATATTTTTTTTCCCTTCATCAAATCCGATTCTTATTTTCGTAGTTGCTCTTTGCAGTATGGATTTTACTTTGTGCATTACTTTTTTGACACAATTTTCCACCCCAATGCCCTTGACATAAGAAGAATAAAATTATTTCCCTCTCAAAGCCTAGATAAATCCCTTCTCTAATTCATCGTCTCTATTCGATTATGGATCTTAATTTAATTGTCGAATAATTATTTCGATACGTTATTTTAGTTGTATAACAATAATAGTTATAATACTATTTCTAAACTGTTGTTTTTAAACTTTTTGTGGTTTGATTGGTTAATTAATTGTATAACAATAATACTATTGCTAATTAATCAAGTTGTTGACACTCAATCTGAAGTAAATCAATTGACCACTTGATTAATTTAATCATTCAATTGATTCATTCTTCAATCGTGTGATTTCAATGGAGTGCTACAAAGTGATTAATTTTCTTGATTGTACTTATTTGTTGTTAATTTTGATTGCTTGTTGTTGTACTGGTTGTTGAATGCAAATTGTGAATTCTGTTACTTATATTTTTCTTAGGTGATTGTGTTATTGCATTGATGTACATGCAAAATGTTGGTGTATTGCATTGAGTAAAGAGGAGAGAAAGGGGGAGTTTTTTTTATGAAGAAGGGAAATGAGAGGGGTAGAATTGTAAAAAAAAAACGTATTGCATTAGTAAAATGCGTACTGTGACAAGCAATACCCTTTATTTTTAGTGGTGACCTAGGTAGCACCAAAACGGACACGGACACGTGACACGGCATCCCATGAAATTTAGGACACGGGACACGTTATTTAAATTTAATGAAATATATATTTTATATTTATGAATAACGCATGATTTTATCTTTGTAAATGTATTTGATATTAAATTTAAATAAGTGAAGCTAAAATTTGACCTTGACTATTACTCATTCTCATTTCCCACCCAAACCCTCTTCTAATCAATCTCTTTGGAAATCTCATTCATCGTCTAAAAAACATCATTTGCCAACACGTTTAGGCGTGTGTCTGACGAGTGTCGGTGTCGGACACGGTGTTGGCTGGTTAGGAGTGTCCGTGCTACCTAGGTGGTGACCATCTACGATAGTACAAGCCCACTACCACCTTTTCTGCTCCAACCCTTCATCTCAATTGACCGTCTCCTCCCTATAAACTACAAAAAGTAAAGTATGAAACAATCTGAAGGGAGGCTGACAATTTGGTACCCTGGCTTGAAGATGCGGGGTAGTCTTTGTGTATATTCCGGTTGCAATGACAAGCCACCAAAACCTAACCTTTTACTGGTAAAAAACTTCGCTGGAAATAGTTACACAAGTTCCTGATGAAAATGTTGCCCACTGGAAATTTTTTTTTTTTATTTATTTTTTTATTTTTTATGATTTGGAGATGTATTGCTAATGGAGGAGATGTAGGAATAGCTGTGAAACTAACCCCCTTTCGTCTTTCCGTCTGTTTTATGGCAGTTGCGGAATAGATGAGTTGAGCCGTCTTGCATGTTGATTACATTCAACTGCAAGTATTAATGAACTCTACCTTGCCAAGTACTTGAAGATTTTCAATAGGATATACACACAGCTGTTTTTCTTTTTCTTTTTGTCAAATATGGTTCATGTGCAGTGATTGGTAGCATGATGTTCTGTTTTGATTTTTTTTTGTATGAAAGGACTATCTATTTAGCACGTTAGCTATGTATGTGCCTCTGTAGGTCTTTTGTCTTGTTTCAAGCGTGATTGATCTAATTTCGTATCGAGGAAGTCACCAGTGTAGTCTTTGTTTAGTAATTTGAACCTATAAAGATACAGTCTACATCACCTTTTAGCTCCTATTCTCTTGCATCCCTTCATACACAATTGGACGCTGCTTTGATTCACGATGGGAATCTCCAAATAGATTACTTCTTCTATTTAGATATGTAGTCTCTTCTATATATTTAACTCTGGTTCACTTTTTGTGCTTTCTATATTCTGAACGACATTTCAGGATGCTCTACAAGTGGAACACTGCGACAGGATTCGTGTTTTGCTGCGATTTTTGACTGTTTTGGTATGTCCTTGTCATCCTATTTTCTTCTTATTGAAAGTAAAGGTGTATAGCTATTTGTTTTTTCTTCTACTTTATTTGCTGCCATTGTTAATGTTTGATGTCGAGAAGCTTCACCTTAGCCTGTATCGAGCACAGGTGTTCTATAAACTGTCTTTTGTGGATAAGATGATGCAGTATAGTGGCCAAAATTAACAGAATGGATGTTTTGTTCCGTCTGAAGTACCGGGATGTTGATATCTCTATATCTCCACTAGTCATCATTTGGGCGTGTTTATATCCTGTGCATGCTAATGATTCAGCTTATTATTATTTAGTTTCGTGCGGCGTTGTAAATGTGCTACATTCCTTTTGATTTTTAGTTATTTGCCTTTGTGTGTGAGCATACATTGTTTGCCATTCTCTGCAGATGTCTAGCAAGGTACTCCAACCAGCTGCTCTTGTAGTCGTCTTTGAAACTTTGATATCTTCCGCTGCTACAACAGTTGATGAGGAGAAGGGGAACCCTGCTTGGCAAGCACGTGCTGATTTCTACATCACTTGTACACTATCATGTCTTCCATGGGGAGGAGCGGAACTCATGGAGGTGTTTTACTGCTTTGCTTTCCCATTTCTCTAACGTCTTATTATGAATGTTGGACGAACATGCCTTTTTAAGTTATATAGAGAAAGGCTTGATCTTTAACCTTGGTCCCTTTCCCATCCCTTTGACTTTGAAATATCCCTTTATTTTGTTCAGTTCTTTTTTGGGCATTCATGTTTGATATGCTTTAATAACGCCACGACAAATAGCCATTTGCCTTGAGATGTGGGCACTTGCGACCTAGACTGTTCTTAGGCGATGGTGTTCTAGAGATGCCCGGAATCACAATAGTTGTCTTGTTAAGAGAGGATATCAAACACCAAGATGTCCATGTAAAAGAGGCAACAAGGGGGGACACAAGGATGCAAAAGCAGTTTATGGACGATTAAGTTCTCAAACTATCATAAATGATCTTATCTTTTAAGAGAAGTAAAGTCAAGTGTCAGTGAGAGTGGTGGGTAATGCGCTTGACTCCCACCATACAATTTAAAAAGCGGAATCTGACCCTATGATTCATAAAAGCAAAATCATCCTATCGAGTACTCCACAAAATATCCAAAGGAATCTTTCAAACATTGCTAATCCATTTTTTTATCCTTATCTAACAAGCCGACATTCCATCGTTTGTGTTTTGATGGTGAACCCAACTCTAGCCGAAAAGAGACCAGGGTACGTTCCACAATGACAAGATCTAGATTAAGAGATCAAAAGATGAGAATTCCACTTCCCCATCTCTTAGAGAGCAGTGGCTGTTCAAACTGTTCCTTCTCCTCTTTATCACGTCTTCTTTTGAAGTCACTTAATAGATGGTCAAGCTCTTCTTTAAATTTTCTGCCAATTCATTCAATATGATTCCGGTTTGTAATGTGTAGGTTCGAATATGGACAAAGTTGATTAGAATCATTAACGCAATTGCCAAGGGAATCCGTATCACAATTTTACTACGACATTGAACAACATAATATTCTCTCTCTTTGTAGGATATATTATCGTCCTTCGTTGGAGCTTTATTGGTTGATTAAGAATTCAAGCTCCCATGATCATGTCACTGTGTTTAAAGGGAATTTCTCTAGATGTTCTTTAAGGAAAAATTGATTCCCTCATTGCCATTCTGTCTTTGAAAGAATTCTGTATGGCAATATATTTAGACCGGTGTGGGTTGAATTTAGTTGAATATTGGAAGGCTATGGATGTATTAGTAGCTTGGCGAAGGAGGATTATGAACGTTCTAAATTGATGTTGTGATTTAGCTTAATTCTCCTGAACCTCAAATGCCTTTGCTTCGCTTATTTTTTTCTTTCAGCTGTGCTGGTTGTAAACAAAGCACATAAATATGCATCTTTCCTGTGGCCTGAATTTAGTTATGTAGTAGTTAGATGTAGCCATGAAGGGACTGTGTTTAACCCGAAATTTATGGAAATTAATGTTAGCCTTTGGCCATGCAGCAAGTCCCAGAGGAGATTGATCGAGTACTTGTTGGTGTACAAGCTTATTTGAGCATCAGGAGACATTTTGCGGGTGTTGGTTTCTCTATATATATTGACAATGACCGGACTGATAAAGTAGTAAATGAAAAGGTATAGTCTTTCCGGGTTTCAATTTTGAGTGTTGAGTATATATTAGTTAATCCCTGTAAAAAAATGGTCTGTCGCTGTGTTTTCTTTATATTACTTTTAGAGTTCCTGCTCCCCTCCGTCTGTTTCACAATATAAACATGCAGTTTGAGTTAAATAGTCTGAAATTTCACTACTCTAGTTCTGTTTCACTGTATACGCTCAAGCATGTGAGTTATATGTAATCGAATTCTGCTAGTCCTGTGTTCTTTTCATAGCAGGCTACCTTGGGCCCTATGGAGCCAATCGTTTTCGAAGAACTTGTATGTTACTTCTTTCGCGTGATTATGCTACCTTGTGTATCTGTTGCTGTTGAACGTTGATCCCTTTTGAGTGGTGTGCAATGTAATTTTTAACGAATGACAAGTCTCTATTGCTAGCCTTCAAAATGAGTGTCTCTACAATTAATTCAAGGAGGCATCACTGTTCCTTTGTCTAGAAAAAAATTATGCCTATTAAGTCTATATTGGAGAATGAAAAGTTTAAGTATTGTTTGCTTATGTGTTATAATAAAATAAGGCACAAAGGTTCACTAAACAGACCGCATTTCTTTTAGTACTGGTCATGAAATGCAATTGTAAAGCCTCGACAAAATTTGCCTTTTGAGTTATCCTGTCAACAACCTGTGTTGTTGACAAAGAGGAGCGTACATTCGTCCATCTTTCCGCCCACCATTTGCGGGTTTTCGTGAGGCATTTTGTTAATAATGTTATTGAAGTACGTGAGAATGAAAAATTGCTTACGTCTAAAAGAAACCTCTTTGTGTTTTCTAACACAAGGTAATGCTGTGTCCATTGAATATCATCTTAACTGTCATAGGTGGGACTTTTTACGGGCATCTGTTAGTGTTGTTGTATCTTAGATAGAAAGATAACATGTAGAGGAGCAAAGGCCTGAGTGCCCCTACAAGATATTAGAAATTATTAATCTAAAAATTTTATATATATGTTCCATTCTTATATTTCGGATTTTCAGTCTATCTAGCTTTAAAATTGTTGTAGATCTTTAGCATATTTGATCATGGGCTGAATATTTGGCGTGCTGTATTTCCACTCTTGAAGACAGACAGTACTATAGAAAAGTACTTGAAAACTGAACCTGCCGAATTGCTTTGTAATGTAAACAATTATGTTCAATTATAGATGTTAACTTTACCTTTTTTTTATTCTCTGTTTGGTTTTCAGGACTTTTTGGAAGATTTGTGGTTCCGGATTCAAGATTTATCCAACAATGGGTGGAATCTTGATAGTGGTAATTTATTGTTTACCCGATTTCTCTTTGTCCAATAATTCTATGGATTCTAGATGTTCCACTGTGATGAAAATGCATGTCCATGGACGATATTCCAACATCAGAGTCTTGGATGTGGCCTTCTATAGTTCGAAAAAGCTTACCTGACTCGACGAATTCAACTTCAATCGAACCCGACAAAATCCGAATATTGGGTGATCTGAAACAGACACAATTCGATCTGAGGTTAAACCAATAACTGATTACGACCATGTTTTTCCTAACTCGAACATGGTCTGAATCAAGCTATAATGAACTGCTACCTGATACTGATTGAATTTGATGGATGACTCGATAACGAATTAACTTAATTATGGTCCTAATAAGACATTCATCTCAATTTTTTTAACTTAAACTAAAATAAATGCTTCTAAGAATTGTTTTAACATGAAATTATTGGTCCAAATTTTAACACAAGATGTAAAAAAAAATGTTGATAACTTGACCCGGTAATGGCCCGAATTTTGCCCGATTTGTGATCCCATGTGAACCATGCCCTGTTATTGACTTGACAAGACCTGAAGGCAGTATGACACGACCCCTTTTAACCCAATTCATAACTGACCTGAGTGCCATCTATAGTTGGACTACCACCATCCCATTTATACTGTCTTCTTTTGACTTTGATGGTCAACATTCACCAATTGCCACCTCTAGTCGAACTAGTACTATCCCATTTGAACTGTCAGCTTTTGACTTTGATGGTTACCTTGACCATTTTCTCTCCAAATATATGTAAAGGTACAATGTCAAATTTTTCACCTTTAAAATCAACTGTTCTAATAGGGAGTGTTATTTTTCTTAAAAAATTGCAACTATAGCTTCATCCAGTTACACTAGGACTGAACATCTTTATTTTAAGAGTATCTTTTGCTAACTAGAATTTTTCATTTTTCCTGATAACTGATAGTTTTCCTTTTCCTTGTGAGCATAGTTTCCTGATAGATACCCTTTTTATAGTGTCATCCAGTCACACTAGGACTAAACACCTCTTTGTTTTTAGACCGTTTTAAGTAAAAATTTTCATTTATTCCTGATAAGTTGCCTTTTCATTGTGAGCATAGTTTCTAGGCCCCACCTCTCTTTTGAAGCTCAGCTCGTAGCCGGAAAGTCTCATGACTTTGGTGCCATTGTTTGCCCTGAGCAGCCAAGCTTACCATCCACTTCCTCCAGCATCACCTTTGGGAAACAGAAACATGATGCTGATTTGAAATATCCACAAAGGATTTGCCGTCTTAATATATTTCCGGCAAATAAACTCGAGGTATATTCATGCTCCCTATCCTTATCATACTAACATGATATTAGAGGTAATTGGTATTCTCTTGTGCATCATAGCTCATGTCTTGGTGACTTTTTAATTATATTCATCTACTTATCAGAAGATAATGCCAGAGACTACTTACTCCCTCCGATTCTGTAGAAATGCCCCATTTACTTTATGCACAAGGATTAAGGTTGTGAGTGTGGTGGTGGGTCTCACCAATAAAGTAGGAGGATTTTATTAACAAAAACATGGTCTAAATGGAAATGGGGCAATTCTAATGAATATGCCGAAAATGGAATATGGGGCATTTCTAAAGAATCGGAGGGAGTACTTATTTTGTTATCTGCTCAGTTAGAGTAATAACTATTCAGTGATGTTTGCTTGCATTGTTAAGCATTGGATGCACAACTATATGATCAGTTATTGTTGTAGACTTGTAGTATTGCTCTTTTGGTGATGATGATCATCAATGGTCTTTTAAATGAAAGATCATTTTCTGGTCATCTGATCTCAATGCCATCAACTCTTCAAGTGAGTTTGACCGATTTTCATGTGATGTGGTTTCAGAAAAACAGTTATTTCCTCTATACTAGACTTATTTTGTCTAACTATCTCATATTGTCCCTTGTCACTGGAAAAACCTTGTCCTTTAATATACATCATATCCTTATATGCTCATTAATTTTCTTCTAGTTTTTTCTGAATTGAATTATCATATTCTACTCTGAATTCCCGATGAGCCAAACTGCTAAAGAGGTCTTACCTACCCAGGCTATGAATCGTGTGTTGAGTGGAGTTTATATTTTGCACATACCTGGGTTTAGACCTGCCAAACGGGTCGGGAAGGTGGGTCATACAGTTTGGGTCAGAATATAGGTCAGGTTAAACGGATTGGGTTATATGGGTCAGAGTTTGGGCGGTCGGGCCAGGTCAAAATACAGGTCAGATCAGACAGGCCAGGATACAGGTCAGGTTATATTGGTTACAGGTCAGGTCAGGTCAGAATACATGCAAAAAATAGATTATGATGCCTTTTTTCATTTTTTAAAATCAACTTTTTTAAATATGTAATTATATTTAAAACTAATATTTTAATCATATTCATTAGTTACTGTACTTTATCAAACTATTTATAAAAAAATAAGGTATTTTAATAAGACACTTGTTATTAAATGATATGAAAGTTATATAATGTACGGGTGGAGTTCACCTGCCTTTCCTTTCCCATCTAAATACAAAAGACAAAAGGCATAGAACTCAGTATAATATTCATTGGTCATGCCGAAGTTTTTTATAGTGAAAGCTAACACTTGGAAAATATTTGATGGCTCCAATGTGGTTTCATTGATGGGTAACATCGCCCATGCTGGTGGGTCTGGCACTGATGGTGTATCATAGTGTTGTGGTGAATCTGGTGTTGGCTTTGGTGAGATTATACTTTTAACTTTTAAGTAGATTGGGTTGTATTTTAATATTCACTCTCTTGACGCATTTCTTTTCATTTAATATTGGCCTTGTACAATGTTGTGGCGAAAAGAATTGGAAGAACAAACTGGACAGATGGACAATTTCATTGTACTAGTTATCTCATATATAATTGTGTCACAATTGTGTTATATCGGACAATTTGATCTGCCCATGTGGACCTTAATGTTTCGTGTTCCAGTTCATTAAGTTCCTTAAACATGAATTCGTGTGCTCTAATTGACACAATTTCTGTCCTTTCTTTGAATTAACAGGATTTGAGACCAATAGATCGGTTCATTATGGAAGAGTATCTTCTTGACATTTTGCTGTTCCTGAATGGCTGGTTAGTAAATCTTCTTTCTGCATTATGTCTCTGCATCCTGAACTTTTTATGCGGTTTAAAAATCACTGATAACCTACAAGATATGATTATTCAATTGAGTACCAGGGATCGTCCAACTACATTGAAAAATCAAGTATCAAGGTGGAAACAAACTTGTACGCTTTATACTTTATATGGCTTATCTCTTATGTTGTTAAAATGCCTGGGAAAACCACTAGTGTGTAGAAGCAGATGGAGGCTGGGTGATAATCCAATGCTTCCCTCACAAGTATAACTTATATTATCTACTCCAATTCATTGAATTGTATGTATTTCCTTTCAGCATAAATAGGAAAATCATAATATATGGGGTCTTGAGTACAAAGTTAATAAATTATCCCTTGGGTTGGGGAGAGAAGATGGTGGGGTATAATTGAAACATTTGCAAATAAAATATACTATAAGAGGAAATGTATGCTATCATGGAATTGCATAAAGTGGAATATGTAGAAAGAGGAAAAAAGAACCTTTTTGAAACTGATAACGTTGAAAAGAAGCATCTTGTTTGGTTAAGAAACATGAAATTGGTTTGCTGTGTCTTGTCATGGTCCCAACTATTTTCAGTAAGTTGAATCGTTTATTGTCGTCAAATGTTAACTTCCGCCCATTTTTATTTTGGTTTTTGCAAAGTTAGTCGAAAAGAATGCGCTTCATACATGGTTGGTCTTCCTGTACCCTTTCGCTACGAGTACCTCATGGCAGAGACGATCTTCTCACAGGTATTACTCTGAACTTTTGTAAAGGGAAGAATACTCTGCGATTTTTGGACTCCTGTTTTAGGTTTTAAAAAGACTGCTATTGTGTGTTTAAAACTGTTGGTGATTATGATTTACTTCATATCATGACGATGTGCTTGACGTAAATTATACTATTAAATGGYGTGCACAGGTCATCCAATGTGGAAAAAGCATGAAATATTAGATTTACTTCTAATCAAATTAAATGAATTTCAACTGAGATTGTTAATTTCAAGTGTTTTAATGAGACTGCTATGGGATTTTTTTTTTCACTTGTCCCCTTATGCTAATTAGTTTTCTCACTTATTCCCCTCTTTTTGTGAAAGACTTTGAATGTCCATAACCGTTGGTTACGAGCTCCGAAAACCGTAATTTTTTTCCCAAATTGATCGTTATCACAGAGATCTTCAATCTGAAAAAGAACACCGCTTTCTAAACTTGTGGCCCAGAATTATGGCTGGTTAAAGTTTCTTCAACGAAAACACTTTGAGCGACCTTAACTCTCGGCTGCAAGTTCGGAAATCGATAATTTGTTTTCCAAATTTACCGTCTTTACAAGATTTTTAGTTTGAAAAAAGGAACTACAGTTTTCGGAACTCGTAGTCAAGAGTTATGAATGATCAAAGTTTTTTTTTTTTTTTTTGGCACAAGAGGGGTACAAGTGAGAAAACTTAATAGTATAGAGGTACAAGCGAGAAAATCCCTAATGAAATTGTGCGTCTTTTTTTGCATGTGGCTTGGTAGCTAGCGCATTCTGTTGTCCATCAATTAAAGATTTTGAGCCTTGAATAGCGGATTAGGTTCGAACATGTATAATTTTGGACAAGGCTACGATTGTGACATAATTCCATCAAGGAATTAGTGATGGATGACAAGGGTCTTCAGATCACAAATAACAAATGTGACCACCTTAAAACATATGGAGGTTCGGATCTTCTTCCTCATATGTCTTTTGGAAGTCCCCCTTGACTTAGAGTCTTAGACAACCAAACAATCTCTTCTTCTTGTTTCTAGGACTGATAGACTCATGAATCTACCATTGATGCAAGGGTTTTGTACCGTACTGTACTGTATAAATTGAGTTAAACATTGTTGACAGCCAAACATTGTTGAGTTCTTGACTTCTTGTAGTCTTAACATTCTTCTTTTTCTTGCAGCTACTATTACTTCCACACTCTCGGTTCAAGCCCACATATTATACACTGGTTATCATGGATCTTTGTAAGGTAGAATCTATTAATTTAGAATTTAGAATTTGGATTATACAGTTTAGTTTCATTGTTCAGTTTTACGATGACTGTGAAGAAATGGTTTTACACAACAATTGCATTGATATATTTGTTATCTATTCTTATTTTGCTGAAAAAAAATGGAACATAGTAACATAAAATTTACTTTTTTGTTAGCAATATGAGCTGGTGGTGACAGCTATATTGTTATTGTGTTCGAGGCAACTGTTGTATCTTAATCTCTAACTTGTTTTGTGGCTTCAAATTCAAACACAAGGCTCTCCCGGGGGCGTTTCCAGCAGTTGTAGCAGGTGCTGTTCGTGCTCTGTTTGAGAAGATCACTGAATTGGATATGGAGTGCCGAACACGACTTGTTCTTTGGTTTTCACATCACCTGTAAGTTTTATTATTTGAAACGTTGGCCATGTGTAGCTGCTAGTAGCAACATGCTTGATGTTTTAGTTTGGGGATCCAGTCATACTTGGATCAAATATTTGCCAGCAATGGTTACTCTCATTGGTTCTTTCCAAGCATTTTTTGTTACATTTTATTGATATTGAACCTGGCAAACTAGCTTTTTGAAGAATATCGACCCTAAATACCTTTCTCAGTAAGTTTCTTGATTTTTAATTTAGCGAGCATGGGCTGACTACTTATTAAGAGTTCCCTCATGACGAATTGATTGTTTTGGTTTTTATGGCTACCAAAATAATTTCAATTCTGAAAAGGCAACCTAGTCCATAAAGACTGGTAGTACAACTAGAAGAATAAGATGCAGGCTTGGAGGTGGAGTGTCTGTATTCTTAGTGCCTTACCCTTGCCAAATACAAGAAATCTATTCTATAAACTACAGAGGCTGTCGGTTTAGAAAAGTTCATATCTAAGTTCAGTTCAGAAACTTCGACACTGTCATTAAGTTAACTTACATTAGATATGTTATGTTAAACGTGTTAAGCAACTTGTTAAGTTAAATTAATTTACTTCAATATTATACTATATTGATGAGAACTACTTCTATTGATGAGAACTACTACTATTTTTATTCTTTTTCTTATTCTTAAAGTTGAGTTCATAAACTTTTATGTTAATTTATATAAGATATGTTACCACTACCACTACCACCACTCGACTTGCCCACAAACAAGCCTTCATCAATTACCTTCTCATCTTCTGCTCTATCCAACACACAACACAAGTACACAACTATCTCCCAGATCATGACCACTACTCCACTTGCCCACGAACACCCAACGTGAACCACGACCACCCTCTCTTTGACCTGGTGATCGGTCTGATTGGTTTGTTGACGACCTCTCATCCTCCTCTTCGATCTTTGTTCTCCTACGAACCATCAACAACTGTCGTACATTACACCCACGAACCACCACAAATGTTGATGTCCCTTCGATCTGTATCCTCCCCCTATCGTACCCACTCAGGTCTCGACCTCCACCATCTCCCATAGTCGTCCCCACTGTAGCACATATGAGCCTCATAGTTGGTCGCCGGCGCTGGCCGATATTGTTTGTACGTGGAGGGGGGTGGGGGGGATTGAAGGTTAGTTGTGTTTGATCGTGGGCTTTGGTTATTAGGGAATAAGGGCAATGTGAGAAGGTGGAAAATTGAATATAATAGTAATATTCCTTGAACACCGTGCAAAACTCAAATATGTACAAATGAGTGGAATGGAGGGAGTAATAATTATTTTAAGTTAGTTCAGATCTTTTAAGTTCGCAAGTTCAGTTTAGAATAGTTTAGATCCTATATAAGTTCAGTTAAGATCCTTTAAGTGTAGTTCAGTTTAGATCCTATAAGTTCAGAAAAGTTCAGATTCTATGAGTTAAGAGCTTAAAAGTTGAGTTAAGAAAAGTTCATATTCTACAAGTTCAATATAGAAAAGTTCAGCAAATTAAAGTCCAAAAGAATAGGGACACTCTTTTCCAAAGATATTTTATATACCTTTTACTGTCGCTGTTTCTCAGATTTGGTGATGGTTTTCTATCTTCTCTAAACAAACTATCTGGCTATATGACTTGATGGTGCTGATTGGTTTCTTGTTTTCCTCCTCCCTCCCTCCCTTTCCTCTTCCTCCTCTATAGTTTCTTGAAACTTCTCTGCAGAGACGTTTACTAGATCATACTATTTCTTAAACGAAGTATTGCTACAGACCATGTTTGAGCTAACGCGCTCTCATCTTTTTGCTATAACAACTTTTTTTATCCTTTTTCTAAAAGCACCCAGATGCATGACTTACCTTAGAAGCCTTGTTACTATTGTTGGTGGTTTACAGTCTCATGCTTCCCTGTCGTAATGGAGTTTCCTCTTTTTATTGCCTCGCATATACCTGAACAATGGAATTCAGTATGTTTAGTGATTCTTATCACGGGGCACTCACCATCGTTTTGGTTTCTCTTTCAGATCAAATTTTCAATTCATATGGCCATGGGAAGAATGGGCTTATGTTTTGGACCTTCCACGGTGGTCTCCACAACGTGTATTTGTACAGGAGGTTTTGGAAAGAGAAGTTAGATTGTCGTACTGGGATAAAATTAAGCAGGTATAATGGCTGGTTAACTACATTTTTCACAGTCAAAACTTTCAATAACTCGAACACGATTTTCAAGATAGTTTTAGTTGCTTTCCCACTTTACTCTGTTGTGATGGATGAGAAATCATCAGTTTTGTGCCTTAAGTTGGTCCTTGTTTTCTTTCCTCTTTGTTGTATTTTCACTGTGATGACAAAAACGACTTTGCTTCATTCTATATTGCCTCAAGTTAGAACAATGTGGTTGTGCAAAATTCTGTTCTTGTTATCCATATCACTTCTTTTATCTGGTGGTGGGCATTGTGGGTGGAACCGTGGAAGACTTCAGTATGGAAGGCTGGAAGGTCTTCTTTTGTTGTCATTTGTGAATTGTTATAAGTAGTGTTTATTCTTGTGTCATTCTTCGTCCCCTCCCATCCACCTCTTTCTTTGTTCTTTTCTTTATCTAGTGAATGTTGGATTGGTATCAATTAAATGTTTGCAACTAGTTGAAGTTGTGCATATTCTTATGCTTTAATTTTCTTCAGAGTGTTGAAAATGCTCCTGGCTTAGAGGAGTTACTTCCCCCAAAAGGTAGCCCAAACTTCAGATACAAGGCAGATGATAGCATGGTTAAACCTGAACAGCTTGCATTGTCAGAAGAACTCAACAGTATGGTTAGAGGTAGACAAACAGCGCGAGAAATTATATCATGGATAGAAGAGAATGTGGTTCCTGTGCATGGGTCAGATGTTACCCTTGAAGTAGTTGTTCAAACTCTTCTTAATATTGGGTCAAAAAGCTTTACTCATTTAATGACTGTTTTGGAGAGATATGGTCAAGTCATTGCCAAGATTTGTCCTGATGAGGACAAACAAGTATTGCTAATTTGTGAAGTGAGTACATTCTGGAAAAATAACACACAAATGACAGCTATAGCCGTTGATCGTATGATGGGCTATCGCCTTATCTCTAACTTGGCAATTATAAGATGGGTCTTCTCTCCATCAAATATTGATCAATTTCATACATCAGATCGGCCCTGGGAGGTAGGCATTTTTTTTAAATATGCAGCTTGATGATTCACACTATTTTTTTGTTTTTTTGTTTTTTTGTGGAGCGTGTTTGTTTCCATTGTCATGATTTTTGTTGTTATACATTTTAGGTGACCAGTTGTACTTGTACTCAAATATGTGGTTTAAAACCTCGCTGGAATTGTTGAAAGTTTTATTTTCTTCGCATGAGTGCAAGTAGGTGGATTTACCGGTAAAAAATCAGCTTTCTTGATTTCGAGTGGCTACCATATCTGTAAATTAAAGAGTAATTAGTCTGTATATATTTGACATGATGTCAGTTAATTTTGATATATTTTGTATTATTCCTTTGGCATCCTGGAGGTGAGGCTTAACAGTGATATGGTTTAATGATGGTATTTTGACATATCCGTTGTCATGCCCTAAAGATTGGCATTTTCCCTTTGGAGCATTATGTTATGGGAAATTAATTAGCGGTAGCTTGGGATTCCTTTTGTGTAAGCGGGCTACGTAAAGAACTAGGAGCACTTATATATCATCGTGTCCATGTCCAAGTTTGAGTTTTTGGTGCTGACACAAGTGACGGAGGAAAAATATAGAGGCCAGGCAACTCAGCAGACCAAATGTAATAAATCGCTGTCTTTGTAGTTCGTATTTTTCTGTGGTTCTGTCTAATTTGTTTGTGTGTATGAGTGTATGAGCTTATAAAGTAACTACACTAATCAATCTCTAATTTTTGTATACGTCTAATCAATATTTAGTTATGACATGCATTAATATCATCAAATCTCTTGATATTAAAGTAGGACAATTGAGTTGCATTTGCGGGGTGCGGACGTGGCTCGCAGCCTGTCACGCTCGCATGCTTGCAACCCAACTCCACATGTACGTATGTCTATATAAAGGGTAAGTATGTTTAATTAGTACGTTAATCTGCCTTTTTCTCATTTCTTTTTTGGGTACAAGCTCCTAATCTATAAACGTGCAACATACACCTATGTCAAAAACACTATGCTTACTGATGCAATTATCGTGGTGTATTGAGTAACATAGGATTACAGATATAGTGATGTGTGTACGACTTTGTCAAAACTGAATTTTATTTAAATCCTCTTGATAGTGTTATGTCTTTTTCATTGTTTATTTCCTTCCCACCATCTGCTTACTCTTGCTTCCTTTATATTATGTTATTCTTGGCAGATTCTTAGAAACGCGATAAGTAAAACATACAATCGTATTAGTGATCTGAGGAAAGAGATTGTATTGCTGAAGAAACGCGTTCAATCTGCAGAGGAAGCAGCGATAATAGCTGAAGAAGAGTTTGAGAAGGCCGAGTCAAATCTTACACTTATGAATGGTGAGCCCGTTGTTGGGGACAACCCTGTTAAGCTAAAACGTCTAAATTCAGTTTTAGAAAAGGCAAAAGAGGAGGAGATGTTTTCACGTGAATCCTTGGAGGCAAAGGAGGCTCTACTTGTCCGCGCTATTGGTGAAAATGAGGTACTTAAGTGTTGCTGTGTATGCTGTTATCTTGCCTGTTATCTTAAGTGTTGCTATGTATGCTGTTATCTTGCCTGTTATCTTTCGTGACCAGTGGTTCAGCTTCAGCATCCTACAGTTGATTGGATTTGTAAATCTTAGTCATAGTTTTATGAACATCTGTAGACCTGTGTCCGGTTCGTGTTCGTGTCACATGTAAACGGGTCACTAACCCTTCAACCCAAGCCCGATCCAATTAAATCTCGTGTCGTGTTCGTGTCGACTCACTTACATAAATGAGTCATCAAGCCTCAACCCAAACCTTTAATTTCGTGTCGGGTCCGTGTTGTGTTTTCGTGTCATGTCAATATTTGGAAAGTTTATACGGAGTATATATTTATGTAGTAGAGAATCAAGAAAAAATAAGATTAATTTAGTTAACAGGTCAGTTGTTTTGTGTCGTGTTTGTGTTTATAGAGGTCAGCCCAAACCCGACCCAATTAAATCTCGTGTCGTGTTCGTGTCGTCCAGTTACATAAATAGGTCATCAAGCCTCAACCAAAACCCGTTAATTTCGTGTCGTGTTTTAGTGTCATGTCATTGTTTGCCAGCTCTAAACATATGTATGTCATAGTTGTATGAACATAAACAGTTAAGCGGGTGCTCCGACCAATTTTAATTGGTAAGCTGTAACAAATGGTGACCACAAAGAAGAAATGTAGCAAACTAGCAATTCTACTGAATTTGCCAAATAAGGAAAATGTAGCATTTCGTAAGAGTCGGAAGCGAGTATTAATGATTGCTCAAACTGAGATGTTTTTCTTTACCCTTCATAAATGAAACATCTGCTTCAAATTGTCTCAAAGACTGAACAGTAAGAGTATTTGTGCCAGCTTGATGAAAACGTAATTCATTCAAGTGCATTGCATAAACATCCTGTTCATTTCATTTGTATGCAGCTATAATGTGTGTACCTGGTTTGCTCCGTGATATTCGTATTCCTAATTTCCTATATTGTCAAGGGTATGGTTTGAGTTTGTCCTGCTCCTTGCTCTTATTGTATGGTTGTCTGTGCAGTATTCTTTTATCATTCGTCATCTTCTATATATAGAAACAAGAATTTGGCTATTTGATTTGGATCGTGGCTAACATAATTTTCCTTACCCTGTAAATGAAGGCCTTGTTCTTGTCGTTGTATAAGAGCTTCTCAGTCGTGCTACGTGAGCGTTTAGCAGAGGACTCTTCTATTGGAACATTTGGTAGCTTGGGTTATGGTCAGGCTGAAACAATGGCTGTTGACTCTGATGAGCAATTAATGATGGATGTGGATAAGGACAAAGGAGTAAACAGGTTTTCCTTTCTCTTCTGTTCAATTAAAATAATATTGTCTGATATAATAAGTTTTCCAGGTTTGTGTTGATCGTTGTCACATGTCTTTAACCAGCATGCCAAATGGTGCCAGAGGATCTTTTGGCTATGATTTAACTGAAGCAGACCAATGGGGCCTGTCAACTCTAGGCTATGTCAAGGCATTCACTAGGCAATATGCTTCTGAGGTAAGGGTATTGATAACGTGTTAACATAGTTGCTGATGCTTGATTGTGACGGTGATTGTGCATTATGCATTTTGTTCGAGGTTGTGCGAAGGAATAATCGTTAGTGATGGCTGAATAGTGGAGTTATTTAGCCTCATTTATAGAAGATGAAATTACTTGAAAGGAACATGTGAAATCTCTTTCAAAATTGATATAAAATCAAAAAATAAGTGTAGTAAAACCCGGAGTTTGTCTCTTGTTGAACTAAGGATCTCAAAAGATATTTAGCCCCCCTTTGTTTCGACTTACAGACTTTATTAAGATTTAGACTGGTTTTTGAGTGGTTGACATTATGGTTGCTGACAGATCTGGCCACACATTGAGAAGATAGACGAAGATATCTTGAGTGGAAGTGTTCACCCATTGTTCAAGAAAGCTATTTACTGTGGTTTAGGTCAAGTAACTGCTGAACGATGATCACAGAATTACGCTTCTTTGATAGGTTGAAGAGTGATGGTAGATTTGTATAACTAGCGATTTATGTTTTTTGTTTGCAGATTTTTTCATACACGCACCATTAACCATGTCCTCTATATTCTAAAGCTTAAAAAACTAGATTAAGTTACGTGTAGTATTGTTGTATGTGTATGCTTCATAAGATATTTTATTGAGGCTAATGGCGTAGTAAACTTGCACTTTTGCTCTCAAAATGCCTGTGGTGAAAGGGCTCATCATGTGTTCAAAATTTTGCATTACGGTGCGATTGAATGTTAACTTCCTCCGAGCTTGTACTCGTTCAACAGATAATGGTTAACAAAGTAGAAGACTAATCCTAAAGTAAGAGCCTGTTCGGCCTCATTTCAGGAAAACTGTTTCTATTTTCTAAAAGGTGTTTTTTAATTAGCTGTTTCTTGATAAAATTGTAGTTTGGCCTACCATTTTACAAAAAAGAATTTTCAAAAAAAAAGCTTCTTTTATGTAAGCAAATGAAATATGGAAAATTTATATTCAAAAGTATATCAACATGGATTTCGATTCTAAAAAAAAATGGATTTCGATTCTAAAAAAAAATGGATTTGATTAGTAGGGAATGAAAGAATATGAAAGAACAAGTACTTGTTTCAATTTTATTGACACAACATAAAAGTTTGTCATTTAATTTTAAAAATCTCAAAAGTAGAACAAAAAGTGGTGCTTGTACTTCTAGCTCTTAAACTAGTTTTAAATCCGTGTCTAATAAGAAAAAGGAACATACATCGAATGTACTACCTCAAACTTTATTTGTTTTTGAGCAAATATGTATTTTTTTGAGCATATATGTATTTTTGATGAGCTTATTAAAGTTTATAAGTTAGACTTTAAATTTTTTTCGTCTCAAATTTAACTGAGATTATATGTAATGTTTTTGAATTTTATTATAATTTTTTGAGCTTAATGTTTTAGTGAATGAACTCAGAAACTTTATAATAAAACTCATAATTTTGAAAACAAAACTCAAAGACTTTATTACAATGCTGAAAAATTATAAAACTGGTGATAGTACATCAGATGTATAATCTACTTACTGGTGTCTAATTGCACGGGATTCAATATCCAATAATTTGACGAAATGCATAAATATTAAAATCAACTAAACTTACACAAAATTGAAATTTAAAATAAGAATCACTGTATCTAAAACACCAATTAAAAAAATGGACATGTTAAATGGATATTGTTATATGTGTTTACAACTATAAATCCTAACAATAATTCTCCAGTTTTAAAATCAATTGGGTCATACAACTAGTAATAAACATCCATATTTCAAATAATATATAATTTTAAAAACATAGATAACGAATATAACAATCAAAATTAGAAAGTATGGAGTATTATTTATCGTTTGCACTAAATATAGACGAGAATGAAAATAAGCAAATTATATTTTATAGCACTTAAAAAAAAGGCGCATACATTAAAATAGGTCAGTAACAATAACTTCCTACCCTCAACATGTGAGAGGTCTCTCAATAACGCTATTTAGAGACCGTCTCTCTAAAGTTTTTGTGGGTCAGGAAATATAACCACCAATCTTCATGAACCCGTCTTAGTATATGACCCAATAACAGGTGATGGACCCAAAATCTATATAAAAGCACATTAAAACTAAACCCTATGCTCCCTCCGTGTACACAACACCCCGAAGTCCCGAACCCACCTCCGTAAACCTAAATGATCTACCTCCTACTCTCTCTAAAGCTGTACAAACTAAGAATATAACTCACTGATCTCTTTCTTTTAAACCCTATAAGGCTTTCCTGTACTTTTCTTGCACCTTAAACTCTTCTCTTATCTCTCTTTATACACTACACTATAATCTATTCAATTAATCCATCCCACAAAACTGAATTCGAAAACACACTCCTATTCTCTATTTTGAAAAAAAAATGGAAGGTGGCTACTGTTAGAACCACTTGGTTGATGATGCCAAGTTTAATTGTCATTTAATGTATTACTTTTTAGTTATTTTTAATAGCAATTAAAGCTCTCAATTATTCCTCAAGGTTGGTGCAAGAATGATCCAAATGAAAAAAAAACCTAGCCTAAGTCAATGTTGTAAACGAGGTAGTGTAACATTCTTAGATTGTCAAGTGCGCAAAACCATGCAACAGTGCAAGGCACTGTTGTTTCTGGTACTGCGGGTGGAGATTGTCAAGTAACTTTCACATTTTCAAAACATATTATTGGACTATTAATTTCAGAAATCTTTGGAGCAAAATTTATGAGAGTAACATGCTTTATCATATGGAAAATATCTAAGCTTTTTGGGTTCAAAAAAATTCAAAATTGACATGTTTTTCCCTAAAAAGAGTAACTTTGTCTTCCTTAACTTGATGAACCATGTCTTTTGCTTTATCATCAAATATTTACAAAGTTGCTGAAATATTTTCATTGAGCATGGGGTAGATTTGAATCAGACACTCTACTCTAAAAACATTTTAAAATAATGAAAGTTTCGTCATTTCCAAACTTAGATTTTTACAATGATTTTTCTACTCTTAGGGTTTGGTGTTGTTTGTCTATATAATGAGCTATTTCCATCATTTACAACTTAAGACTTTGAAAAACATTTATTGAGTAAACTTTGCAAACTATTTATGCATTTAAAGATTTGTCTTTCAAATATTTGCAAAATTGTTTTATGTCTTAAAGTCTTCAATTGTTTTCAAAATAGCTTTAAAATCTCCATGTATGAGTTCGCTACACTGTGACAATCTGAGTTTGTTCCATAATCTCGTGTTTAAGTCTTAAACGTGATCTCCTTGTTCATTAAGTGAACCACTGATATTCAGAGACTCTGTAAACCTGTGAGGTAGAACTTATAAACTCTTGAAGCGGAGTAGCTTTAAGTTTGAGTTGCAACCGGGGTTGGTTGTCGAGTTATTTTCATTGTAAGGGGTTTAACAAGTTTGAGTAAATTTCTAAACAAGTAATAAAATAACGGTTGAACGTAGACCTTGGAGTAGAGGTTGGACCAATTTTTTAAACATCATCTTTTTTGTTCATTTACTTTTACTTTCATTTACCTTTGCTTATTTCTTGTTAATCTCGCTGCCAGTTCTGTGCCACAGTCCTTCATACTATGACATAGATCTGCTTTACCTACTCGTGTTATCAATTAACCAAGCTAAGTAGAAAGTTTTTAAAGGTACACCTAATTCACCCTCTCTCCCTCTTTGTTGTTAATCGTTCTTAACTCTTCAGCTACGTTTGATAATTTTCAAAAAGAATGTATTGATTTTTCTAAGGAATACCCTCTGTAATTTCATTTTATTTTTGAAGAAAAAATAAGATCTAATGATTATTTTTGTTGATTTTTCTAACGAATATATCGTTTAATTTCACCAAATTTAAAAAATATTTTTGATTATTTAATTATTTTGTTTTTCGATTTGTTTAATTTATATGGCTACTGTTTTAAGTTCACTAATTTCTTTAGGTTTTTTTGTGCAATTTTGTTATATATGATTTTTTTTTCTTTTAAATTTGTACCGAAATTATTATGTTTAAACAATTTGCTTGTTTTTTTTTTGGTGATCTTCATAGATAGGATTATTTGACAAGAATAATCCAAACTAATGGTGGTCTTCTCAAAATAATCTCAACTTCAATAAATCTCAAACTAAACCGTACTATTAAACTTCTCTTTTCGTAATAGACTCCGCTATTTTTTAACCTGTTTTCTTAGGTATATGAATGACGTGTCACCTCCTTCTTCCCCAAGTCATCTTCACTTTTAAAATAGTACATCCTGCTTCACCATTAAAACCACCTCTTTTCTTCTATTTCTTCTTTCCCTAATCAAGTTTTCACCACCATTTTTTATCATCTCAAAATCACATACTGACGCCATCATCATTTTCTATCGTCTTCTTCTGCTTCCTTGAATCTCTCCCTTCGTCAATRGACTCGCCTTTCCCAAAGATCCAACATTTCGTTTCTTACCTTATGTATTTCTCCCAAGTACTACTCACAATAGATTGATATATATAAATTAGAAAAACAAGACCAAAAATTGTAATACTTCAGATTTGTGACCTTAGGCTACTCGGCCGAGTGGGGGTTACTCGACCGAGTAGCTAGTTGAGTGGTCTGTCAGTGTTCTGTTCGTTGAGGACCCGAGCGAGTGTGAGAGCACTCGGTCGAGTGTGTCTTACTCGGTCGAGTGTCCAATACTCGACCGAGTGTCCGGTTCGTTACAGGGTTTTACACGGTTTGATATAAAATAGAACGTGAGCAGCGTCTTATGTCTTTTCATTTTAAAACATTCTCAAAAGTTAGTTTTTCACAAACAAAGCAACGTAGACTGCTCCCTTCTACTTTCTATCGATTCGGAGGCGTTAGTTCATCTTTTATTAGGGTTTTTCACACCTTTGGCCTTGTAATCGATTGGGTAAGTCCTTGATCTAGTTTTTATGGTTTTGTTCATACGTTAGCGAAACCCTAATTTAGGGGTTTAGAGTGTTGGCCATCGTATGTGTTGTTGATTATCGTGTTGTAGGTGATGATGTGTCATTCATTGTGCGTTCGTATGGTTGGCTGCGGTATAATGGATTGCGAAAAGGTAGGGTTTTCCCTACTCAGTTGGTTGTAAAATGATATGTGTAGCTATGTGACAATCTTTGTGATGTTTTATGAAGAGTTTATGATATGGTTGTATTATGCTGTTGTGATGGTATGGTGATGGAGATTGGTGATGGATGATTTTGTGAGCCATTCCGAGAGATGGTCTTACCCCCCAATTGTTCGCCTCTTGCGTTCTCTCGGCGCGGAGGGATGTGCACATTAAGGAACGGGGTTCGCTCATGCGTGAGCGGGGATTTTGGTGGTAAGGCTACGATCTCCACTGGCAGGGCTACACACTTCATTGTTTAGTCAGTGATTAATTGTGATGGAGTTTGGAGGTGGTGCTTTGAGTTACATTGG
The DNA here is from genome assembly GCA_009801015.1 of Silene noctiflora. Classification (NCBI taxonomy): domain Eukaryota; kingdom Viridiplantae; phylum Streptophyta; class Magnoliopsida; order Caryophyllales; family Caryophyllaceae; genus Silene; species Silene noctiflora. The sequence goes on from VHZZ01016596.1 coordinate 34,748, forward strand.
ATGTTTACTTTCATATGATGCTATTGTGTATTATTGTACAGTTGACTAACCCCATGTTTGTTTTCAAAACTATGGTGATCCATTCGGGGATGGTGAGCAGTTGGTTTAGCAGGTGATGATGATTTCCCTCGTTGTAGTTGATGCGGGTTTGGCAGGAGCAGAGTCATCACCATTTTTGTAGTCTTAGCTTTCGCATACGCTAGATTTTGTTATCACAGTTGGAGTTTTGGTTTGGTTTTGTTTTGACACGTTTTTCAGTTGTAACCCTTTAATAAGTTAAACTTTATATTTGTTTCATTATGGTTTCTATGATGTTTACTACCTCGGGTAACCGAGATGGCAGCATCTGTAACACTCCCATACTCCGAGACACCTTACCAAGGACTACCTACGAATACAAAGATGTTACCATCTCCGTTTCCCGAAGCAGTGAACATCATAGTAACAATAAAGAAACATTATCAATATAATTATAAGTTAACTTATTACAAAATCTTCTCGAAAACACGGAGTACAAACCCAACTAACAAAAGTGATATTAATAAAGTCAGCGGAAGCTAATATAACGTGAGACTCCACCCTGCTAACCCCGCCGCGTAGTTAACAGCCATCATCGTCATTACCTGCTACACTAACTGCTCACCATCCCCGAATGGATCACCACAGTTTTTAAAATATTAAACGGGGTTAGTCAACCGAATAACTATATACAATAACAATGTAAACAATAATGTAACAATACCACTCCACCACCATCGCTACACAACATCACAAGTAACCGACTACACACCGAAGTGTGTATCCCTGCCAGTAGAAGACCGCAACCAACCACCTAAACCACCCACAATAACCCAAGTCCTTTAATGTGCACATCCCCCCCCTACGCTGAGAGAACGCAGGAGGCGAAAAATAGGGGTGAGACCGCCTCTCACAATAGCTCATAACAATATCACAATCACAATACCGATCACACCCAACTCCAACATCCACCACACCAATTCCGCCATCACAATACCGTCACAATCATAGAATCACATCATAAAGTACAGTACAATACCGTCACATTAATACACATATAATTACACGGCAACCGAGTAGAAAATCCTACCTTAAATAGCAATTTCAGGAACAAATCAAGCGATCAAAAGGTCTCCTCTATGAATTCTCCTCCTATAACGAATCAAACATGCAATAAGACACAATTCCCTCCAAAAACCCCTAAATCAGAAATTAGGGTTTCAATAACATG